>OMNW01009610.1:52454-84181 GCA_900303245.1 Selene dorsalis
TCATAAATATGTGTCACTCTCTGTTGTTTCCTGTGATCTGTGCTGTACACATTGTATTTTAAGCTTCAATGTACAGGATGACTGAACTAAAAACAAAGAATCTGCATCATCAATATTTCTGTATTTGTGTGATTTTGTGCATTTTTTCAATCTTTTTGTAAATAATAATAATAATAATAATAATAATTATTATTATTATTATATAATGTTGAATTATTCTTTGGCCTGTGCAATGCCACTATATTGTGGAAGCTCCCATCAGAACGTCTCTAACCCATAATATGAAAACCAAAAGAGATTAGTCTAATTATTAAAGACAAGACAAAGCAGCACATCCTCACCTGTGAAAAGCTAAAACTAGTTCTCCATTTATACTTTAAAACTTTACCCAAAGATTATTTTTCTAGTCTAATCAACTAACTTTTTGGGCTCTAATCACATCATATGCCACCTGCGCTGTGGTTGACATGGTGCTTTCTCTCTCCAGGGCTCCATGCTGCGACACAGGGAGTGTAGTGATGAGTCTGTTGACAAGAGGTCCACATCTGACAGTTCGATGGCTCCCACTGAGGTACACATCATGTTCTCAAATGTTGCAGTTGAAAATTACCCTTTTAAACTCTACAATTGTTCTGGTGTCTTTGTAAAGTGCTACAGTGTCTTGAGTTGTTTTAACGCTTGTTTTAATCCTTCAGGACGAGAAGAGGCCGATCAGACGAGTGAGAAGTCCCTCCAGACCGAGGAACTGGTTGTCCAGCTCTTACAAACCAAAGTTTGGAGGTCGGTTCTATAAACCACGGTAAGACTGACACGACTAAAACAGGAAGCACTTTGAAGTTTGTTTTCTGCCCAATGTGTTATCTTTACAGAAACAGTCCACTCTTTTTACCGACTTACCTGCTTGTATTTACAACTCTGAAGTTGTCTGTGGTTGCTCTGATATTTTTTTCCCTGTGGTGATTATCCAGTTTTCCGAGGGATGACCATCCCTTCTACAAACCTGGCTACAGCAAACAGAGATACCACCACTTCCATCCTCGGGCTTATTTAGAGCGGAGGGAACATTTCCATCCAAAACTTCACCACATCGCACTTAAGGAGAGGAAACAAGAGAAGGAGAAGGAGAAAGAGCGCTATGAGAGAGGAGAGTGGAGAGAGGGCGCTGAGGGGGGCTCACCCCCAAAACAAAACGATGGTGAGTGCATGTGTGTTATCATTGTTTTCACAGACCTTTACTGCAGACAAACACACACTCCTCAGCTCAATTGAATATTTACATAGAAATCAAGTGATTTGAGACCTTGATGAGATGTCCACTATACTTCCTGATTAAAAAGGTGCAGATGCTGATTGGTCATAGACAATCATCACTGCTACGTCGTCCTTGTGTGAATTGTAACGTTCTGGATGAACCTGCCATGTTTAAACAGCCGAGCGTCTGTTCACTCTCATGTTCACTGGAGCTTATTACACTACTCTATTACACACACAAAACCACCGTTGTGAATCGTGGAGGTGCAGCCGTTCAATTTCCTCCATTGTTAATGTGTGTGTGTGTGTCGTGTTGAAAATGATGGCACAATAGCATCGTGTGCAGTTGCTATAGCAACAATGCAGCATTGATGGGGTACTATCTGCAGTGGAAAAAGAAGCACCTGTTCCCAAAAGCATGTAGAGTCAAGAGGGGGTGAGTTAGTACCAAGCTACAGAGAAAAGTTAGTACTCTGTGTCACGTCATTGGATGAAGCTCTTCGGCTTCAGTTGGGGGACATCTTAGGGCCACAGTGACGTTTTAGACAAGAGTGTGTTTCCAACTCTGGGCCAACATTTTAGTGAGAACCCACTCCTGTTTAATCTCAACCCCCCCCCAGCTAAATGAGGAAAAGGTTTTCCATATTTGGAGCAGACGAATGATTACCCTGCAACCTGAGTCCTGATTTCAACCTTAGGCAACACCTTTGGTTGTGATTCTTTATTCACACCACCTGCCACAGCTGCTTCGTGCAGCCTGTTGTCTGACCGAGTCAAAAGTCCACCGGAAGGCAGAGTGGAAAAAATGCAGGAGGGCTTTTCAGGAATTGGTATTTAAATTTTCCAATCAACTTATAGTACAGGGATTGATTACCATAATTGCAGGACGGCAAGGCCACATTATTCCACAGCCCCTGCCTGTTATACAAATTATAATCTTTTGACAGCACCAGAACCTGCAGCTTTGTCTTATAATATTTAGAGAGACTGCAGACAAAAATTTGCACATTAAGGGTTGCAGAGGCGATGGATTCTTCTATGGAACACCGTGTACGCCTCTCTGTTTGTGAAGAGGGTCCTGTTAATCAGACTCAGAGTGTTATTTGAGACTGTTAAGAGAACAATAATCAGGCAATTCTTTTGGAGTATGGGTGAGTCCAAGTACCAAACAGTCAAAAATGTTTTGAAAGGCTAGAGAACAGAATATTTGTAGGAGTGTGTGTGTGGTACTGTTAGTTTGTCCAAGTCTAGCCATGGTGCTTCCGTCTGCCGACTCCCTATCAAACTATTTTAGAGAAGGCTCGAGCATAAAGATAAGAAAATTACTTTCTGAGAAATTTTCTGTAATTTGTTCTCCTCTTTATTCTTCTCTCCTGAATGTGGCATTCAGGAGCGTGGGTGAGCGGGAGCGTTCCCCTGCAGCCAGGAACGGGTTTTGGAATGAGATGTTTGGTAATCAGACATGGGTGTGATGTTTGGGTGTGGACACACTGTTGGCCATAGAGTCTGTGAGTTGCAGAGAGTTTATTTTCAGCATTTCAATATGCAGCATACTGCATACATCCTGAACGTGTGAACCATGAGAACACACTCGCATACATGAGCAGTGATTAGAGCCAATAACAGAGATGCATGTACACTATAATACAGTTAAATGCAGCAGCACGACAAACCACAGGTTGACACACACACACAAAAACACAACACTGACTAGTCTGCACAACTACAAACTGTGAATATTGTCTCTACCTCCTGCATATATTAACGTATTTAGACATGTATATATTTACATAATGTACTGTATAAGCTACAAAAGTGCTATTGTAAATCATTTGTTTTTCCATTATTATAAAACCAGTCTATAATAGTGATTTATTCGAAAAGGCGCTGCTGAAGTTTGTCGCTAGCAAATAAAATCAATAAAATAAAGGAATTCTTACTTATTTATGTCTTACAAAAAACAAAATCACTGATAAGCATGTTCTTTCAGTAGCAGATCAGTGAGTAGTATCAGTCTAAGTGTTAGTACCATTAAAATAATCAAATCAGAACTTCAGTGTCCTCTTCACTCCTCTGTTGTTTGCCTCTTTTTGCCACTCAGACATGCTGTGAAGTAAGTGCTGAGATGTCAGAGTTATGTGTCTGTCTGCCAGTTAAATGCTGGACAGATGTATTTACTTTTGTGAATATTTTACCTTGTGTTTTGCAGAAATTCATATTAACCACATGGTCTGATTACTTTAAAGGCCTATTTGTGGTCTTTCTTCGTTAGGCTGCTATAAAAATATGGTGCCGGGTTTGTCAAGTGTACATCATGAGAGTGGCTCAGGGATAATGTCTGAACAAAATAGCTAACCAGCCATGCTTCACAATACCTCTTGCACTTTACTAAAAAACCACTGGGTGGCAGTAAACACAAGCAGAGTTACTTGCACACGTTTTTGCACGAGCACTTTGCATTACAAATATTTGGAGGGCATTTGCTCATCATGTTATCTGTTGGTTGGTAGGTATTCACACTCTGGTAGCAACAAACCAATGTTACATAACGCTGATCACTAAGAAGCTTTTCCTGGACTCAGTACGTGGATTATGTCACCAATGAGCCGATAGTAGAGGGGCTATTGTACAGTGTGAACCTCAGTTTGTCTCATGTGAACTGTGTGATTTAGTCAGTCAAAGGTAGATTTATCACACACTTGAGAATGACCTCATCAGGTGCCAGAGAGAAAGATGAGTTTGGAAACAAACAGGAGGGGTTTCAAATGTGATGATGTTTCTTTGGTTTTAATCCTGAAATCAGTGTCTCAGACTAGTGGTGATGTTTTCACTGGTGTATGGCGCATGTTGTTTTTGACAGCTGAGCTGTTGGTACTGTATGTTTTTATCTTCCTTTGCACTCAGGCACTGTATCTCTGCGCACACTGCAGCACTGTGGAGGTGTGTGTTTGTGTATGTGTGAGTGTGGAACAGGTTTTTTTTTTGTGTGTGCCTGAGTGATGGTGCGATGATGGTGACTCATCGCTGATTTGTGTTTATATGAGAGTGTGAGCAGGAGAGAGAGAAAGAGAGAGAGAGAGACAGAGAAAGAGAGAGGGAGAGGCCAGCCAGCAGTATATATAATGAGCTATAACAAAGATTTTGCTTCACATAGGAATACTGCAGTCTAACACTGAATGGGGAAATTTCCGTAATATCAGCAGATTGTGCTGAAAGTTATGTTGGTTTCACATCCTGATGCTTTGTTTTAGCAGGACGCAGAGGAGACAGAGAGAGTGTTTAGAAGGCTTTTAACAGAAATGGTGACCTTAAAATACCCCATTAGTTGCTGTAGAAAAAAGAACAACACATGTGAATCATTTTGTTTTAGATGGTTCACATTCAGTCTGTTGTGGTGCTGTTGTGTTGACCTTGTGGTTTGTCTGTTTTCCAGCTACTAGACCTTTCTTGCCCAGATCCACTTCCAGCAGAGACAAGGACATGCAGTTCACTGTAAGTTCACAAGCAGAAGGCCTGATGATTTGCTTTTCCGTTTTGTTAAGAAATGTAGATGTTGTGCTCCATCCATGTCCTATAAATGATTTAACTCTGTCCAGACTATCAGTGCAGTGTGAGGCAGCACTGTCAAGACAAGACAACATGTCATGAAAACCAATGAAATGAAATGAAATGCAGGTTGTTTGTGAGGAAAAGTGTGTGGGTCAGAGCTGCAGCCATTAGTCAGCTAATCAAAAGGCAATAATTCAGCAGCTATTTGGAAATCAATTAATCATTTCAGTCACTTTTTACGATGGTTTTAAAAATGGTTTTAAAAGTAAAAACCAATGGTGGAACAACACAAGACAATTATAAACTGTTGGCTGTTGTGATATGTATTTGTCAGTTTTCTTTTTTTTATATCCCCAAGTGATATTTGAGAAAATTATTGATTGACAGTGGTAGTGATATTTTTCTGTCATGTGATGCATAAAACCTGATTAAACATGGCAGAAATAAAAGCTTCAACTAAACCTAACAGTTGTTATCCTTGTCAGTTCAGCTGCTGATCATTTTCTTGGTCTGTGTAATTTCAGGAAATACTGAAAAAGCCTTATACAATTTTTCAAAATGTGAATGTGACATTTTGAAATGTCTTGTTTTGTTCCACCACCAAACCCCAAAAATATTCAGGTTGCAGCTGCAGAGACTTGAACAACAGGATGTGGATGGCAGTATTGTTGAATCCTTCCTAAATAATTTAATTGTGTCTTATTTTTGTGTTGAAGTGCTAAACGATGAACCCTCTAATTACTTCAGACCAGCCTTATAAATCCATGTAGATGTTATTTTTATGTGTTTATCACATGGAGACAGGCTAAACTATAATAGAAACAGGCTGAAAACAAATGATGGCATGCAGTACCTTGGCTGACGAGGACCAGAGCAGCACATGATGAATCACTGCTGGTCACTGCTGCAATGAAGTTCAAGTGATAAAATGAGTAGAAATCAGAGAACGACCGGTTGTTTTCTCCTCAGTCTGAGCTTTAAACAGTGTTATGTAAGTGGCGGTTGATTACAAGAGCTGCCTGAAGGTGCAGATCTGTGATTAGGTCTTTTATAACAAGCACTAATTAAAGGTAGAGCAAACAGTGCTGGAGAAAGGCTGGTGATAATTGAACTCAGCAGGAAAATAAATACACTCCGCCCTTTAAGAAGCTCCGCCCCCAAATTTAGGACTGATACTGAGCATCTTGTACGTCTTCTATTTCTATTTCTATTCCAGTTCTTCTATTTTTATCAAAGAAATGACATGTACACAAACAGTACCTCAAACACAGCGGTGTAAGAATTTTTGTTGTTGTTGAGTTGTTTAGACTTTTTACAAAACTGGGGCAACAGATAAGGACCATAGGATTATGCTGACAAGTAAACTAACGCTACCTGCATTTAGAATTAGGCATCCAAACAAATAAATCTTCAATGCTAATAAACTTGTTGTTTATGTTCACATTTTCACTGTTGTAGCTGTCACAAACATAGCCTATAGTACAAAAACTATAGTGACAAGTGTCAAGAGTGATCTCAGCTGAACTGTGTATCATCAAATCACCCATAAAGCTTGTTAAGCTTTAAGTTTGGCCATGATCTGCAGATCATTGGCCACGTCACGCCCTTTCCAGCCTGGCAACCCTGACATGGTTCCTATTAGTAGTGTATTTGTAAGCTCTAAGCTCTCAAGTAAATATATAAATCATTAATAAATCCAGTTGCAACAAATTTTATAAACTATTACTAATTAGAAAGTTGTACCTATTTTATTTTTGTCACCTAACATCCCTGTGTTTACTTTGTGTTGCCACCAAATGACAACCAACGTGGTCCGAACCCATTCTGATATCCAAGGCCTCAGTCCTCAGAAGCACCCATGTTTCTGGCCTGCTGCCTGATCACTACAGTCTAACTCCTGCCTTGTTTTCTGTTTTTTTTTTTTTCCCTTTTTTGCAGATTTGTCATAGCGACAGGAACCAAAGCAGAGAGAGAGATCACAGGGGGACCAAAAACAAAGAAAGGGAACCAAGCAGAGACAGGGAACTCCCTTTAACTGCGAGCCAGACGGCGGCACGAGACAGAGCCATCCAGCAGAAGAGGAGGGAGATAGATGAGGTAGAGGGGGTGTCATTACACAAACACACACACACCTGGGGAGAGAGACTATGGTAGTCATAAACAGATAGAGAACAAGGGGAGATAAGAGAAGTTGGGATTAGAGAACGACTGGCAGAGGAAAGATCTTAGAAAGTGCTGGGAGACATAAGACTGGGAAAAAAAGATTTGTTTTCTGTCGTCTAAACATTAATTTTGAAACGCTGAGCCTGCGGCACCTTGACTGTCATTGTAGTCTTCACTTTGCAGAGGCTGACAGTGTAGGTCTTATTCATTGTTTGACATGATTGATGGTCTAATTCTTTTATTTATGTAATTGAGCAAAAAAAAAAAAAAAAAACTTGAAGTGAGGGTGTTTATCTCGACTCACCTGCATGACAAGAGGATGCTACACGTGCTTTAATGCTGCCTTCAGTGTGACAGACATCAGATGAGGCTCTGCTCATCGGCTGTGTGTTTGTGCAAGAGAGTCTGTGCATGTGTTTCCACCACCCACTTGACCGAAAAGATGCCCTCTTGCTTTTAATATCTCCATGGTTGCAGGAGAAGCGACAGTCTGGCAAAAGGTAGCAGATGCAGTGAAATTCAGCACAAAAAACTCTGCATACAGACATGTGCTATACTTATGAGCAGTTTACATGCGAGCAGTGCTGCGGGTTGTTAATCCATTTGGTGGTAATTGGAAACGCCTGACAAGGCTCCTCAACTCATTTGCTGCACTCTCTTCCTCTCCCTCCATCACTCCCACCACGTCCCTCCTCTGTTTGTCTGTTTTTCCTGCTGCCCGTCATGCCTTGTCCCTTCTCTTGGTGTGTTTGCCCTACAACCAGGCATATGTGTGTGTGTGTCTTACAGGTGTACTATCAGGAGTGTGAAATGTTTGGCCTTGTGACAAAGATGCTCATCGAGAAGGATCCATCCCTGGAGCATCCCATCCAGACCTCGTTGCAGGAGAACCTCAGAGACATCGGCAAGCGCTGCGTGGACGCCATGCGGAAATTTATAGAGGACTATGACTCTAGAGAGCTGTTGCACTACTCGGACACACACTGATGCCTGTCTTTTGAGCGTTTTTGGTTCAGGTGATTTGATTCTGCGTTCGTTGTTTTTATTTGTAATAAGTTTGCACTTTGTTATCTATTGCCTGGACAAAGTCCCTCTCTGTGCTTCCACTCACACTGGTGAAAGAATGAAATGGAAACTTTGATTGTGATTTAAAGCTTTCATACTGATTCTGTCTGACTGACTTGATAATGTGACGAAGGAAAATATGTTGTTTGTACTGCTTTAAGTGCCCTTATGAAGATGTGTAAAATCAGACTGATATGTCAAATTTACTTAAATCACTGCTGTTCAAGAATTCAGTTTTGTTTACAGCTTATTAAACATTGTGAGACTGAAAAGATCTACAGTGATTTATTTGAGGATAAACAGAAAGGAAATGTATTAATGGGTCAGTGGGTGACTAGGCCTCACATTGTTGTGGGTTTTATGAATCTGTAGGATGAACATGTTTGCTATCATGACAGAGATATATATCTTTATATAAATATTGATGTTAGTGTACATGTCCTCTGATAAATCACATGAAACACAAATGTCAAACCTATCTTTTTTTTCTTTTTTTTTTAGTAACCAGTTTATTTATCCATAGTAAGATGCCCAACTTGGTCTGGATCTATGTCACAGACAGAGACCTGCCACTGATGTCTGAGTGTGAGAAAATAACCCTGATGATGTCACCAGAGTCATCTTGGCTTGGCCTTCGAGATCATACATTTATAACAGAAAGCCTGCATTGTGAACTGGAGATATGGAGAATAAGGAATGTGTTTATTAGGCATAGGGAGACTAGTGAATTATGTTCTCCAGTTGCATTAAGGGACTTGTTGGCCTTTGTGTTTTTGAAGCTTGATTCATATTCAAATCAAAAAGCTGGACTGTGTTTTGAGCTTTCACTTTCTCCATCGGAATCACTGAAATGGACGGTTACATCAGATAAAGTATCATCATAAAATATTTGTGCTTATCGGAAGACAGAGACAACAATATATACAGTACATATGTCATATATAGATATTCATTGTCCCCAGAGGATGAAATGAAATGATGTTGGTGAATCCTTTATTATTCCTGGGTCAATCTGGTTTCTGGTTCCGGTATCTTAAGGACCTGCCAAAGTTATGACATTAGTATAATGACATTTTTCTACTTTTTTGTACCTGTGAGCAGCTCCTCCATTTCCCCTGTGTATTGAATTGTGGGGGGGTTGACCTTTTCCACAGTTTATGTTTTTGTACATCATGACAAAAAAAGAACAAAAATGAAACTGAACAGACTAAAAACAGTCCTTGTTTTATATATACTGATTCACTGTCATTGACTTCACAAACTTTGTTTCCCTTCTGCTATGACAACTCAAAATTGCTGCTCTATCCCAGCACATTTCATCGTGAACATACAACATGGTCCAAACCTGCCTTGAAATTGTATACAGTATGGATGTGGCCCACAGCTAATGTGGAAGTCGAGATCAATCACGACTGACCAGAGAACCCAGTACAATTTATAGATACAACTTCCTGGTTGTTCATTGAAGTACACTTTATTTTCAGTATGAGACAACAACAACCAATTAACATGCAAGTCTCCCTATCTCTATATCATGTTATACAAATAATGATTCTTTAGTTACAAAATATATAAATATTTAAGACCATATGTACATAACATTTACATTACTACATCCATTACTTTATTAGGTTTATTACTATATATACATTTAACAGGTATTATTCTTTAATATTGTTATAATTATTATTTGCATTATTATTGTTATTGTTAGCTTTATGATTATTATTAGTATTATTATTCTTAGTCATCTATAGGTAACTCTCAAAAAACAAAGCATGTTGCAGAAGAGAAAACGGGACCATACCTGACATTACTGTGCCTGAATGATCAAGGAGCAGAGGCCGTCCGGCGCTCTGTCCTTGGTAAAGCATGGAGAGCTGGCTATGTAGAGCACAAGGTTCAACAGACTATTTGTACAAGGTGATAACAGGGCTAGCGAGCCAACACTATATTCCAGCAGCATTTGGATTCCACTGAGGTAAACAATGACATAGCTTGGAATCTAGCACGTAGCTTTCACTATCCCAACACAATTTCTGGTTTTATCCACATAGAATAAGTTTTTACTGCTCAGGGCTTGGATCACTGAGCTGCGACATGAACAGTCAGATCACGGCAGTTTGACCAGTGTTGCTTCCCTTTTCAAACTGTAAAGGAATTGTTTAATCCCTCTGAAACATGGACACACGCACAGACACGCACACACACCATGTTATTTACCCCAACCATATTATATTTAGCGGTCAGATTCATCAGTGCCTCCTGTTACCGTCAGCGGAGTCGATCTCAATCATTGTAAACATTTCTGTTGTGTAAGCCAGCCGTGCTTCCTCTTATGATTAGATCATTCTGTGTAGGTGTGCACACACACTACGTGGTGTAGAGTTGTGTAAGTTCACAAACACAAAAAAATAGGCCTTTTTCTCTCTTCAACCCTAACACACATACGCGCGCGCACACGCACACACACAAAATCATACACAAACACTCTTCGCTCTCACTCTGTCAGCTGTCTCACTCTCACCTTCCCACTCCCTTTGTTCCTCCTCTCTGTTGCTGTAACTGTCTCCTTACCTCTCTCTCTGTCATCTCTTTCACTCTCCTGCTCTTCCCTCACCATCTCTTTTGCTTTATATCTAGGAAATTATGCAGTTTTTGCTCTTCCTCCTCTGGCGAGTGTGCAGCTGGCCATGAATCGGTCCGTGCAGAGGTCCGTGATGGCCGCCCATCCCAGAGGGGCTGTAGCGATGGCGCAGCTCCTCATTGTTGATGTAGCACAGCTGCACGGGCCGAGGGATCGGTTCACCCAGGAAATAACCCTCATCTGCCTCTGACTCGGAGGAAGAGGAGCAGCTGGAGCACCAGGGGTCCGCAGCCTCCATGTACCCATCGCCCCAGCATGGCCCGCTCAGCCCCACGGGTTGCCAGCCAGCATTCTGCAGGGTGAGATCAGAGGTGGTGCGAGGGCAGGGCCGGTGGAGCTGCTGTCTGCACCCACCTGGCTCCAGACCAAACAACTCCCGAGCGGCATGGCCGGAGGGGAAGCGATCGTAATCCTCCTGAACGCGGCGGTAGGGCAGCTCAACCATTTGAGCGGGCCTGTCTGCCACCAGGTGCAGGGCGTTGTCTGAGCGGGAACGACGAGAGCGTTTGTGATGGCGACCACTGCGGTGTTGCCCGTTACCGTGGTTTCCACGATGGTGTTTGCGGCGTCTTGGTTGTAGCTGCTGCTGCTGTTGCTGTGACACAGGTTCCTGCCCGTTTATGCGTCGACGGGGCATTCTGTCACTCATCGGAGCCATGCGCAGGTTGCCACTGCTGCCCATCACCCCGACACGACCTTTGCTGTCAAAACCCAGTGGTTGCGGCACATCCCAGTACTGCAGGGGGTAGCCGACTCGCAGCGGAGTGTACATGTTGTTGTTGTAGGGACGAGAGGAGGACAGCGACTCTGTGCTGTGGAACTGGACTGAGGAGCTGAGGGTGCCCATGTTGCTCTTTTCAGACACATTCACACCTGAGTCCTTGCTGAGGTCGGGCATGGAGAACCTAGACAAATGCTCCTGACGCTTACTGACCCCATCCAGAGAGTTACCTGTAAGGAAGCAAAAGTCATCATGTCACATTTTCTGATTAGTTGCCACTGTATCATGTTATATCGCACCATAATATTTATATCACTATACCTGTAGCATTGGACATTGTGAGGGAGTCCATGGATCCACGAGGGGTCTGTTCTAAAGGAGTGAGGGGCTCATTGAAGCTCATGGCACTGATGGGGTTCCTTCTGGTCAGAGGGGGTCTGCCGTCTCTCTGGAAACCGTGAAGGCTGATGCTCCTCTTGTCAGAGAAGCCTTGGTTCTGGCTTGACATCTCATTGAAGCTCATCTGGGTGCGTAGCTTGTTGGGCCTGAACTCTTCCTGGTTGTGGTGGATCCAGTTTTCATTAAAGGAGTGGCCCCTAAGAACAGCCATAGGGGTCCTCTTGGCATTGCCTTGCTCTTTTCCCCAGGAATCAGGCCTCTTTCCTGGGTTGGCAGGATTCTGAGCTGGAGGATGAGCGTTTGCGTTGGGATTGTAGCCCTGCCTGGGGTTACACTGACCCAGCAAATGTATTGGTGCAGGGGTGGGGGAGGGCTCCCGCTGGGGGCCCTCATAGGCAGCAGGGACATAGGGCTCATCCCGGCTCATCCACACCTGGTTAAGGCTTGGGGCACGGCTTGGAGTGCGACTGGGTGTGCGGTTAGGTGTCCTGCTTGGAGTCTGGCTAGATGAGACGCTTAAACGGTCCATCTGAACAGACAGGGGGTCGATTTCAGCAGACAAACGGTCAGGCATGGGAGGAGGGGCAGACTGGCGGGCCTCAGCACTCCGCCGTTCCTGCTCTGCATTCCTACGCTCCTTTTTCCCAATCTTGGTGCTGTGGCGGGATTCACGGGAACGGGCGCTTTGGAAGGCTGAATCTGAGGAGTCTGACTCATCTGGATCCTGATTGATTCAAATAAAACACATTAGCACAACTGGTAACTGCTAATATGTGAAAAAAAAAAATCTGCAAATAGAGGCCTAGAAATATGTCTTACCTGTCCAGCGCTGCAGGACCGTGAGCAGAAGATCTGACCCTGCTTTGGCAGGAAAGGGCGGCCCAGCAGAGAGCGCTTGCAACGGGCGCAGCAGAAACACTCCTCAGTTGCGTGCCAGTGCTGCCCATCATAAGTCATCTGGCCCTGGTCAATGCCTTTGGCAAGATGGAAAAAACATGATTTTGGTACATTAAAATAGCAAGTTTATTAGAGAATATACCAGGGGGGTCCATCTCTAACTGCATAAAAATGGTAATGTGATGTGCAGCCATCTCTAATACGACTGCAGAAATGTAATCCCGCAAAGTCTGTGCTGCTAATGAACACAGCCCACAGTCTGATTTTAGCTATTAGCTGGTAGGTTAAGCTGATTTTGCTTCTTAGTGATGAAATGGAGTGGAAAAAATATAACAACAGAGCTTATTTTTGTGATAAAAGAAAACATTTGTGATGCTATGCTCGTGCAGGATCACTCGATTTGTAAGATAGCACGAATACATTTCCACAGCTCTGCTCCCCAGCTAGGGGAAGTAATCATCTTTCACAGCTCCCATCTGGATACAACATGGAGGCATCCTCTGAAACAAACTCTTTCACTGTTACTGGAGCTTGGGATGATAATAACCATCCACATCTCACTGCACTGACTCCACCTCTTCACAGCTGTGGCACACAGAGCTGATAACACCCACACTTACAATAAAATGCTGTTAGCGGTTTTCTGTCATGTTCTTGGAGTGTAAGATAAACATGTCCATATGTTTTGGTAACAGTTAGCATTAAAAGACTTGAGGGAGTAATAAAAAACCTATGTTGTACCTATGTGCTCTCCACATGCATCACAGTACTCCGCGTAAAGGGACTCAAAGCAGTTGCAGCAGTGTGGTCGTCCATCTTTCATGATGTAGCGCTGGCCGCCGAGGGTGGTCTCACACTCATAGCAGCAGAAGTGCTTCATGTGCCAGTGCCTGCCCTCTGCCTCGGTGCATTCATCAGCAAAGATTATCTGTGTGACCCAGACATTAGATTCATCAGCAGAGATATTCTGCACAGAGAGTGCAGAGGGTTGGATGGAGGTGGTGAATTAATGTAAAATGAGACATGAATTTAAATAGTTTTAAAACAGCTGTACACCTAATTGAAAAGATGACTTGAATGTTGATGTCTGGGGTCCCACAGGGCTCCATCCATGGCCCATTGTATTTTACTCCAGGGGTTTACTGTATTTTCACCCTCTCATTATGTCATATTGTGGATAACTTAGTGATTCCCATTTGTGTCTTTTGTCTGCGTTGTCCACTGCAATCTTGTGATATCAGTCACACAGAACTATTAGTGAGTTAAAGAAAATGAAACTCTTTGTATGAATAAATCATCTGAACAACTGTATTTTATTGTACTTACAGTAAGCAAACCTACTAGATTTCAATTAGTACAGAGCACTGTGGCCAGAGTTATTATTGCTGTCTCAGGCCTCCCTGTCACATGTTATAGTTAGAAATCAAGTGGAGTTTCTGAGAAATGGCAAGAACACCGAGACGTGATTTTGCTCCAGACCAATTTCATCCACATCCAAGTCTTGGAGCTATGAACCACTCAGGCATTTCAAACCCTGAAGGGCTCTGGGCCCAGACAGGCGCACCTCATCACAGGCACAGCAACGGGGTTTCAGCCTCTCGGCGTGGTGCCGGCCACAGTAGATCTTTCCATCCTGGTAGAAGTAGATGAGATCTACTAACAGCTCCTCACACATGCTGCAGACAAAGCAATGAGGGTGCCAGCATTTTCCATGACCAGCCCTCGCAGCAAAAACCACAATGTCCCCTCCGTTTATCTGACCACCACACTGGAGGAGAGAGGAGGAGAGGAGAGGAAAAGAGAGGAGAGGAGAGGAGAGGAGAGAGGAAAATGAATGAAAGGAAATGGCACCAAAGGAAGCAACAGTAAAGCCGATAAAAAAAGAAAAGGAAATTAAAGACAAAGGGAGGAGACAAAGGCATTAAAGAGAGTGATGAAAAGGAAATTGAAAGGAAAGGAAAGGAAAGGAAAGGAAAGGAAAGGAAAGGAAAGGAAAGGAAAGGAAAGAAAAGGAAAGGAAAGGAAATAAAAGGAAAGGAAAGGAAAGGGATAAAGAGGCAAAAAAATGAATACACACTGAGATTTGGAGGGTGTGGGTGAGAAGATGGTATTTAAAATAACTCTTTAGAGATTGACTTTTTTCCAGTTCCAATCTATTTCATGTATCTGATGATCAAACATATAAAAGAGGCCAAGCAAGCAAGAAAAACTGGGAATAAAATTTAAAATAGGCCAAATTATTCAGATAGAACAAAAAAAATAATCTTAAAAACAGATAAAAAGGGTCTTCATCTGCAGGCCAATGAACACTTTAAGGTTGTCAGGTTTGTGATTGATGTCTTCAGCGGGTTGTTGTTGCAGGCTTTACCTTATCACAGATGGCTCCATTGATGGTGAGGGGGAAAGGTCGGACGTTGCCTCTGCCCAGGTTGTCTTTCTTCCTTTGGTTGCTGAACAGCTTAAGCTCTCGTTTCTCCTCCTCATCCAGCGCGTTACAGTAACGCACCTGAAAAATACAGTTTGTCATCATGAAAACTTCCACACACTCAACAGGAGGTGATAAATGTTTGTGTATAAATGAGTGACAGAAATATGCTCTGCTGCACCTCGTTGTCATGCGGTGGCAACTGATGAAGCAGTTGTTTGATGCGATATTTCTCTCCTGGGCTGTTTATGTAAGGGACCTTCTCCTCTGGTAAAGAGTTATAATACTGATGCACCTGCAACAAACACACAAACATGTGCCAGTGGTGGCGATTTACGGCTTTGCAGTCACATATCGTATTGCCATTTTTTGGAGGAATGAATGAGGTGGTTCTTCAAACTACTCTGCAAAGCTATATTTCTCAAAAGTGAAATGGAAACACAGTTTTTCTCTTTTTTTATTCATTCAAGTTGTGGTGCCTGCTGGACTGTGCCCCAGGACGCCAGTTCCAGCCAAGAGGTAGCCCGTGGAAATCTGTCGTCATGTGCAACTGAAACGATATGATGAAAGGAGAATTCCCACAACAGTACCTGTTGGAGATAGATCATTTTCAAATATATTTTGTTTACTTTTTTCCTTTTCAAATTGCTTCTATTTTGCCAAAAACTACAAAAGAGAACCAAGCTACAGACATACCATAGCATAAAAGTGATATTATGGATTGGGGGAAAAAATTGAAACAGCATAGTTTAAGTATCCATCTTTTATATGCAAAATGCAAATATACATTTAGGTTTTTAGTAATAGAATACTATAGTAGTATTTATGACTGTGTCATCCGTCTGTCTGCTTGACAATCCCATTGTGTAAGAATAAAAATAATTTAAGTGTAAGATACAACAGACGTTGATGAAGTTTTCAAAATGATGTGAAACTGTATCAAACTATGCTATGTATGTAGAATATCAAAAAATGTTTAAAATCACAATAATATCATATCATGGGGTGTCTTGTGATTCCCACCAACACGATGGTGTCGTCATTCTGGACACTGAAAGTCTATGCTGTAACTATAATGTAAAAGCCCACTTACTCTGTGACATCTGAATCACTGTGTCCATTATGCTTCTCTCCAAATGTGGGCAGGTTTATGTAATCTAACTTATTTCATTAAGTCATGGGGACAAAACCACCTAAATCAATCTGAAATTGCTTTCAAATGAATTTATCATGGTCTCTGTGCCCTCCGCCATCACTGCCCTTGGAAATCAGCGTCTGGAATTGAAAGGCACAATGAGTTCTGTGCTGCTGCAGAAGCCGACTCAACCTTGAATGGTATCAGCTTCTTTAAATTTTCAACAGCTAATATTCTCCTTGCTTAGAGGAAATCTCCGTTACCCACACCGGTGACTGCAATTAGAATTCATGACACAGTAAGGCTTGGTATCCGGGGCCTGAATCCTCTTTTGTATTTGAATATTAGTGGGCGAAACAGAGAGAGACTTGATAGGTGTTTGAGACGTAAACATTCAACGGTGCGGAAAGCAATCATGTCACTACTCTCTGATTTTCAGCAAAGCAGTCTTTGACACGAGGTGATCCTGTGTTCACTGGAGGGGAAAGATCTGTATTGTTGAAGTTGTTGAGAGGAGGAGGGTGATGAGGGGAAGGAGAGTGTCTCTCTGAGTGCTGCCCCTCAGATTCCGTGTAGCCTCCCCCCATGTTTTATTCCATGCTGAGGAGAGGGCACCGAGTCTCATGCCAGTTCTGTGAGTGAAGGTCATTTGAGGTGAGGGATTACTTCAAATTGAAGAGCTCAGAAGGAGAGGGAAATAGGTAACCTGAAGGAAAGTGCCAATAAATCACTAAATATTCACTTTCATACTGCATGTCCATTGTCACTGGTTTAGGCTGCAATAACACTTTAAATGTTATATTTTGCTTAACAACTCTAAGCTCAGACATTGGTAAAGTAAAATTATTATGATATTATGATAAAAATATCATCATCATCACTTGATTAACAGAGTTTCCTCATTTGATCAATTAATTTTTTTCTGCTCTGGTGACGAGACACATTTCTGAGAGTCCAACACGACGTCTTCACGTTTGTCAGAGCAAGTTCAATTTCCAAAGGTTTTCAATTTATAGCTGAAGAAAAAGATGAAGAAGCAGCAAATATTCACATTTGAGCTGGAAAGATGATTATGAAAATTATTTCTGCTTGATTTAAGATTCATCATCTAATTGAGCAATTGATAATAACTTTTTGTTGTCACTTGAAATTTCTCAATGAACACTATAATTTTCGACAATGGTGATGTGTTGTGTTACAACATCATTTATAATTCTGAACATTAGTGGAAGAAGTATTTAGATCTTGTATATAAGTAACAGTACTAACGACATACTGTAAAGAGTACTCTGTGAAAAGTACTTAAAGGATTAAAAGAAAAAGCAGGAAAGATTTCTTCTGTCGTTGCTATGCTGTTATCATTAGACAACAGATTAAACCTATTCCACAGGTATTAATGTTCAAGTATTTCACATTCTTAGCAATTAAAGATTATTTTTATAATGGATTCATTTTTTGATGATTTGCTCAATTAAAAGCTAAAAAGCTAAACTGAAAAAACAGCAAATCCTCACAAAAGAATCTGAAATTATAATAATAATTTATTACAATTATTATAATAATTAAGCTTAAGCTTTAAAAAAAAAAAAAAGGTGCAACGGAGTAAAAAGTTCAGTATTTTTCCCTGGATTGTAATAGATAAGCAGTACCTCTCATTTGTACTTGTATGTATAACACTTGAGTAAACGCTCTTAGTTTCACTCCATCAGTGATTATGATTTTTACAGTGTTTATCTGCTGGACACTGAGTCAGAAATGGTCAGAAGTGGATGGTTCAACATTTGAGAGCACAATGTCAGAAACAAGTTGATCCTCTCACAGATAAACTTTTACTGTCACAACAAATGACAGATCTGACAGCTCCGACTGTACTTCATGAGATGATTATTTTCTTTTAAAATGTGCCACATTTATGCCATTGTGTGGAGAGAAACCACAAGTGACAGGCTGAAAAATCATTACATTCAAGTGCATTAAAAAAAAGCAACAGGCGGCCACAATTGCCTGCACCTCCTGTTGGATGAGAAGCTGCAGTCTCTTTCAGCATCCTGTCAAGATGGCTGACTGGTGAAAATGACTGTTATCAGCCCAGCCTGTCATCTGTTAACACAGTCCTAGGAAGCCCGTTGCATTAGAGTGGTGCTCTTACTAAATAAAGACACAAGTGTTTATGCCCAATATAGCCGAACAGAACCGCGTTTGTTATCCTATGTTGGAACTGACGATAACAATGGACAAAAATAAAGATGATGAGGAGGATTCCTTCTCTGGATATGCACAGTTGATTACATTAGCTTGGTCAGGCAGGCAATTAAAAGGCATTTAAACTGCAAATGAGTATAGACAGGGAATTTTGAAACCTGCACACATCAACACAATGCCACACGTTTTCAATTAGACTCATCCAAACATTCACTGATTGAAATTACTTCCATTCCTCTGGGTTTAGACTTGCAAGGGTACATGAAGATGCAAAACAAATTCAGGCCTAGTGTTCCAATAGCACAATTAAGGGGGGGAAATCACAATATACAAATAGTTATGTAGAATGTATCATATTCTATTTTTGAAATAAGTAATCATATACTTGATGGTGATCAAGGGAAATGCTTTGTTCTTCTTCCTGGATAAACATAACCTCGTTCAGCTGAGTATGTGACAAACAGTTCATACACAGTTCCATATATTTTGAGCTCATATAACAGAGTGATTCAGACATTTAATCTTAATTTAATTATTGCTCCGTGTCTGTTCATCAGACAGAGTTAATCAGTGTGTGGTTCCTTTTCCTGATGGTTATGGTTCTCATTCAGACTGCAAACTCTGTTCCTACACAGTGTTAGCTTCAACAATGACAGCTAAAAAACGTCCTTACAATTAGCTTCCCATGAAACTCCTGACAGCCATGTCTGAGTGATTTGTGTGGTGAACGCACCCCCACCCGTACCCCTACCCGACCCCGACCCCACCTTCCTCCTCCTCCACATATCCAAACCCAAAGTCTAAAGGACTAAAACACCATGAAGGGGATTTTAAAAACAATAATGTTCCACGGTCTTGTTTTCAGATCAGTGAATTTTCTCTCTTGGGTTTGTTAGGAAATTGCCACAAACATTTTAGCATACAAATGACTTCATTCCTCCGACCGATCCGGTTTAATTCGTTATGGCCTGGTTGTGCTGCACAAAAAAATAAGCATTAGGTAATAAAGCGACGGGAGTGAGGGGGTGTCTGTGACTTGCAGAAGAAGATGGCCAAGCTCGTACCTGCTCAGGACTGAGGCCGGGGGGAACCCAGGCATATTCCTCCAGAGCACATCCAGAGTCATCGTCAGAGGTGGAGTTCCTCTGGAAATCGTACATCAGCTTGGTGATGGTCTTCTCCATCTCCAGAGACATGGCTGTCACAACATGCTCCTCTACACAAACTGATTCAGAGGTCACAGGTATCCCTATTGAGGAGAGAGAAAAAAAAACAGCAGAGTAAGAAGGAGGCAAAAAAGTTTTATTATATTTATGGTATTCTGGGCTGTATGTGAAGCTGTGAACGTCGGACACACCAGGGCTATAGAAAAAATGAATGTTATGAATTATACCTTTCTGTCTCACTCTCATATTCTCACACAAACAAACACACCACAAAAACAAATAACCATCAGTGTATTAAACAAGAGCCTACAGCCATCCTCTCTGGCTGTAACAGACAATAGCTCTTTTTTGATAAATGATAACATGTTAGTTAAACCTGTTTACATGTTTACATTTGCTTTACAATTAGAAGCAACATAAAGAACGTGTGAGGGCGATGGGAATGTGATCATCCATTTATCTTTCCTTGAGGCTGATCCTTGAGGGTTGGGATTATGAGGATTGGACTGGAGCCAATCCCACCTGACACTGGAGGAGAAGAAGGTCACACACTGGACAGACGACTCGACTAACACAGGGCTGACACATAAAGACAGACGACCACTTACGCTCACATTCACAGCAATGGGAAATTTAGAGTTGCCAATTATTCTAACCTTTGTGAGTCTGGGCACAGGATGGAAGCTATTTATTATTTTTGCATTATAATATTTTTTTTTAACATAAAAAACGATTGAAGGAATTTGAAGGTGATGGTGCAATGTGAATACATTTGATTTTGATGAGGATGAATGTCTGTGAAACATTTCATGGCAATAATCCATCACTGGTGTGGTTCTGATTAATTATCATATTAAATGTATATTTTTAAAAAAGCACAGTATGATGTTAACAATGCAGTTCTAACACATCATTATATGTTGACCCTCGTGCACTCACAGCATTACTTGAATGTGTAGATTAGAGATAGATTTGATCTTCTCCTCCTTCTTTCTGTCTGAGAGGAGAACAGCTGCACACATTACCCACACATGAATAATTAACAGCACTAGGTATCGCCTCCACCGCCAAACTATGAAAATGAAATGCAACTCATTTTACAGGCAACTAGAATATTTAGTGGGCCAGCAGCGAGAGCAAGAATGAGCTCATCATGGCTTGATTTTTTTTTTTTTCTGAAAGCTGATCAGTGAAGAGACATTAGAAGCAATTAATGTAAAGTGGAAGGGAACCAATGTTGTTTCTAACACTGTCAGGGCCTTTGTGGAAAAATCCATGGTGATTATTGAATTTGCCGCTGTGTTATACTTGAGTGTGAGTACAAACTGATCAATGAGGACAAATGCCAGTATGTGTCTGTATAGGTGAAGGACCAAAGTCACAGGCAGTCCACTGGCAAAAACAACACTGCATGATGACCAGTGAGAAACTGTGAACAGGCCGTGACATTTCTGATTCATGGTGTCTGCCCCCAAACTATGAGACGAGTCTTTTCTGGCAGTTTCAGACAGCAACACCATTTCCCGCAGATTAGAAATCACAGAAAAACAGAGCTTAAGCAGCGGCCGAGGAACAGCAGACATTTCCACAGACTGAGCCGGTGAGTCAGCCTCCATCCGAGCAGAGCTGAGGACTGTTTATCTCTCTAAGATGGGTGCTGCTGATTTCTTTTGTGAGGAGAAATCACAGGTACCTAACCTTGAACCTCGAGCCTGGCCCGAGGCTCATCTTCATTGGAGTATGGAGGCTGACGGAGAGAAAGAGAGAGAGAGGCAGAGAGAGGCCTGCTGGGAAACCTGCAGCCTGTTGCACCAGTTACGCATCAGTTCAAATGTGTGTTGGTTAATATGAAATCACAGCAGAGAGCTACTGGAGAACATAACCACAATTTTAACTACCATGTTCTTGCACTGAAGGCTGGTATTTGTCTCAAATGCACACTGGTAAACAACATGATTTTTGGTTTGACTGTTACAGAACCGTTCAAACATTCTGATGAAATACACTTGACTGGGGATTACACACGGAGAGCAATAAGTGGAAATTGTCAATCGCTTTTGCCTGTTTCACCAAGATGAAAGAACTGAACATTTTTCAAAAGATGATCTGAAACGCATGCTCATTGGCTTTCTTCCCAAGAGTTAAATGAAATTATATTTGTCCATTCAATAGCAACACAGGCTCAGCATAAAGACTGGACACAGGGCTCAATTTTAAAATAACATTATTTACCTTTAAAAACTTCACAAATTCACCAAATAACAAAATGTATTTAATTGTTCCTTTAAAAAACAGTAATAACACATGTCAATTTGAAATTTTACAGGGATTTTTTGTGTTGGAGGACTTCCTAGACTTTAGTCACCATGTCCGTGGACGATTGCGCTTGAGGTTATGATGTAAATTATGTTTAAAAATTGTTGCCTCTTCAAGCACGTGTCCCTCTAAAGGTCTCTGCACGGCCCTGGTTTTTGTTCAGTCAGGAAATATGCCAGCAAGGCCAGCGAGCTCACTGTACCTGGACTATTAATGATCACAGCCTCTGCTGCTGGTCGTTAAGAAACAGGCCAGCCCATACATAAACCGCTCGTTACAACAATATCAGTGTTTTCTGTGTTTGCATGTATTTAATACACAAGATATCATT
Organism: Selene dorsalis; assembly: GCA_900303245.1. Classification (NCBI taxonomy): domain Eukaryota; kingdom Metazoa; phylum Chordata; class Actinopteri; order Carangiformes; family Carangidae; genus Selene; species Selene dorsalis. The sequence continues at coordinate 74,722 of OMNW01009610.1, forward strand.
TGTACACACACAGGTCTGGAGATGTAGGCACTTTTGGTAGAGTTAGGCAAGTTGTTTTTCCCCTTGTGTGTCCAGTGTTTGTGCTGCAGGCCAAACATGAGACAGAGTGAGTTCTGACCAGCTTCCCTCCTCTAACTCCAGGTAAGAAAAAAATGTCAGAATATGATATAAATAGACTTTGCCTGAGCAGAATTTTTTTTTTTTTAAATAAACCTTTTCCAAAGCAGACATGTCACAGCAACAAAACCCCAGGAATAATGAATGATGGCTGGGGCCACGGTAACATACTTGCTGATTCTGTGACATGGCTCACTGGGGCACATAAAGGAAATGGAACCAAGATTAACGTTACACCTTTTACCTGCTATGACAGATCAAAATGTCTGCTGTGAAAAAAAGATCCCTCACTAACTGCTGACAGGGTGCGGGAGTTCACAGCCTTCTTTTTAGTGAGTACATATCTTAAAACTATGGAGCCATGATAAACCATTTACACACGTTGTTAGAGTGAGGGGATGACAGACAGTGTCTCTTTGTGCACCGGTGCTTTCCTTTAACAGTTTACTCATCTGATTGTAGTCCAAGTTATTATTGTTAACAAAGACTCAGCTTAATGTTAAACAGCCTCATCATGATGTGGCGTCTCAACACCACGACTTTTGACTGGATGCACATTCAGCTGGTAGAGAAGGCTGCTGATGAGTGTGTGACTTTTTGACGTAACACACACTTGCCAGGCCGACTGGTTAGTCATAACACACTTCTCTGTTCTTCCCCAGCAACACAGGGAGAGAGGAGAGACAAGTTGTGAACTTCTGTTTCCTGGAGGAGGCATACTTTAGGGTAATTCATGCTTTGTGGTAATTTCACTGGTCTCCATTTTGCAATTTTCTATATTTTTGAAATTTGTTTGCTTTTCTGGAGGTGAACTGTTAACATACCTTTAGTATAAACACTTTCACATCTCTGCAGCCTGTAGCCTGATGACTGATGGTTGAACTTGCTGATTGCACAGCAAATTATGGTAAATTATATATTGTAGAACAGCAAGTTTCCCCTTTGATGCGTGATTATAATTGAGTAGATGAGAATCATTTCTAAGAGTTTATGTCCCCAAACCACTGTGCTCTGTTGATCTCAATCATTAAATGCTCAAATGTTTCAAAGTCATTTAATCAATAGAGAACAATGGAGGAAAGGAAGCACTCTTTTAATGATGTTCAATCAGATTCAAACAATCATATGTCTAACTTGTGTAGAAATTATTAGAATAACAACTGAAAAGCTCAGTGAAGGTATATTATTCAGTGATGGGTTTGGTGCACAGCTGTGAAAAGATCAGGCCCTTGTAATTAACAATGTATAAAAGGCTACAGACAGAAATAGGCAATCATGTGCCATGAGGACCAAAGAGACTGCACACTCTCTTTCCACCCAATCAATACACTTTCAGCCAGATAGGAGGAAATAATCAGTGACAGGACCTGAGGGAAGCTGGAATAAAAACTGCAGAGGCTACTCGCTGCCCTCTACTCAACATTTAGTCTACAACTGTTACAGACATTGTCTCATCTTGTCTCAACTTCCCCCCATTTTTCCTCAATATTTGACCTTTAAACCACGACGATGTCCTAATTACCACCAGCGATATCGGAGACACTTCCTGGGTCAGATGGCACTGAGCAGCCGAAGCAAAAATATCTGCCTTTTGTCTCAGGAGGGAAGTCGTGGGAGCAAAATGTGTCACATCTGAGCTCCTTTTCTATGACAGTGATGTGAGGAGGAATGATAACATCCCTCAATATGTAGGGTGGCAGCTAATTTTATTTCCATTATCATATAGCAGTGAAAAAATGCCATTTGTGATGCACAGATGTTTTGAATCTGGTCAAAACCCAGACAGCAGCAAAGTCCCTCGAGAGATAATAAAGCTAGAAATTATTTGGCATGTTTGCTATAGAAAAGTTTTTGCAATACAACTTTTTCTCTTAGACTAATTTCTAACTTCTTTTAACGATTTCCATGGTTGTATTTGTATATAAGAGATCAACTGATATGAGTTTTTCAGGGCCGATTAGTAATCAAGGAAACCAATAACTGATATTTAGAGCCGACATTCATTAAAATTTCGGTGTCAAAATTTAGAGTAACACACCTGGGGTTAGACTGAATACAATACATACATACTGTTTGTTTGTTTTTTTACTCACTGTGAAAATCAGTGATAAAAAAGAACTTAAACTTTTGTAGAATAACACAAACTCCAACACAAATCAGAGCCAAAGGAGCACGTTTTGAAATTAACCTATTATCGGTGAAAAAATCGGCTGATGCCGATTATCGTAGAATTGCTGAATGTTGGCCGATATTATCGGTCATGCCAATAAATTGAAACCTACTTTTTTTATAAATAGTAAATTCACACTCGCCCTTTTGGAGGCAGCAGTGTTTTCAGTTTATTTTGGAAATAAAAAGAAAAAGAAAGTAATTATTTGACAATGCTGCATGTTATTTTAACCATGCAGAGTGACTGGGATACAGAGGAGGAGACAACTCATCCAAACTGTACCTCGGTGAGGCAGCACTCAGCCAACTGTAGGTCGTTTGGAAAAACTCTGCGAGTTGCCATGGTAACCGATTGGTGTGCAAAGTCCTGAACAACACCCATTTACTAGTGTCAGTGGAAATGTATGATTTAATTTATTTAACAACAAAGTACAAGCAGATAGACAGAAAGAGAAAGAGGGACCTGTAATACATTTTTCTCTCAACAACCTTCTTCGTCGAGAGCCATGAATCTTCCTTTCTGTGTTTTATTTTTTTCTACAGTGTTACTGCAGGGTTATGTAAGGGATAATATTGAAGACATAATATGTTTTACAGATCACAAATCATCACTGAGCCTGAATTTAGCTGTTTTTCCTAATATGCCTCTCCTTCAGCTGGATCCAATTAGTAGTATCTTAAATTACACATAAATTAAATGAGATTAATCAACACGCCTGTGCCAGAGGAGGGAAGATTTTCTCAACAAATTGGGTAATTTTCAGAACAAAGAGAAGAAGCTCTGCGTGTAAAATCACAATAGCTCCGATTCCGGCAGGAGAGGATACTCTCCGACATACACGCCATCTGAAAACAGAAGGAACGACGGGAAAAAACACAGGGAAACTAGAGATAGAGGGCTGTAGATGCATTGTTAAGAGCAACGCGTTTCCTTTTTCACGTGTCATGCTTCACCCACCTCTCTCCTTCCTCCTCCCATCCTCATGTGCCTCTGACAGGCTCTGTGTGGGTGTGCATGAGAGAAAGAGGAGAGGGAGTGATGGAGAGAAAAAGCTCTTATTTATGTAAAAGCTGACATGAGAGGAGGTGCTCAGCTGAAGCACAGAGCCTGACCAAGGCTCTATTAACTCTTCACAGTGAGAGCAATACCAGTCGGAATCAACAGCACGCTCTCCATGACAGCAAAAATAATGCAAACCCGACTTTTAATCTCCTTATCTGGTACCCACTACACAGTATGTCAGGTGTAATTACAATCTTGCTCGCCTTCTGTTGTATACTTACAATTTTTACCCTTTAGGTCTACACAAAAAATGATATACAAGCAGACATTGACTAAGATAAAGATACAATGACATTTTGGATTTCATCGTTAAATTAGATGCAAAACATTAAAATGTTAAGTCCAGTGAAACCAGTGAAGTCTTGAATTGAATGAATTAATTCTGTGTCAACTCAAGACGAAGACAAGTCGACACTAATGGTCTCAACAGGTTCTTGGATCTCTGCTAATTTAGCCAATCATGTGATCGCAAACAAACACTGAGGAATTATCATCCTCGCATACAGTAATAAACACCCTTTGCCTGTGTGTGGACTCAGCTCGGATACAACACAGTTTGGGATTTATAGGCGCTGTGAGCCCGTTCAGCATACGTGCATAAAACCAGATGCAACAGCTGCAGCACATGTCATTTACTCCTATCTGCTGTTAATAGCACTACCACTTTCAACTCCATCTCAAAGACTCAGCACATCCAATGAAATAGTGCTGTGGGAGGTTTGAAGATTTTTTTACTCAATACATTTTCTGCTTACTCTGTGTGTATGAAGTGGTTAAACGCATGCCCCGAATGTTAAAGAAGTGGTTAGTGGTTTAGCTTTGTCCCCAGGCCTCCTCTGTAAAACATCAAACGCTCCAGCAATATCCCCTCAGGAGAACTATACCACACAACTACACGGTGTGACGAAGTACATACAGTGAAGGTCAGTCATTGAAAAATTGAAATGCAAATGTATTTTCTTTAGATAAGCAGAGTTGCTCAGTGGGAGAGTGAGGAAGCGGATGTTTTTGATGTTCTGGTAATGAATTGTCCCATGTATCTTGTCATCAGCCAGACCGCATTCATTTATTCATTCAATTTACAGATACTGCTAAAGCAATACAATTAACCGGAGATACTAGACAATGAATTAAAGTGCGGAAGTGAGAGTGCAAACAAAACCGATACAGAACAAGCATTTTATATTTGCGTTTGTTTCGTTGCTGTTGCCTATAAAAGCTCCTTCTCAGATATGTGGCTCTGCTCTTTCAACATACATGATGAGGAAAACATTAAAAAGCTTTTTGTGTTACTAATATTCCTCTGATCATTCGTAGAGCTCCTCTAATGATAATTATCTGCCTAAGTGCTTTTTAACACTCCAAAGCAGAGGCAGCACACGAGGACTGAGCCATTTATCAGATTATAGTCTTGCTTCTACATAAGAAAAAACGTAGATTAAACTGATATGCTTTGATGTACATTTATTAATATTGGTTTTTGTCAACTGTTACTGTGATCATTCATGCTGGTTCCCAGAGCTGCGCTACGAAACTAATATGTTGGTTCATCTCATTCCTCACTTACATAATCAACTGATATAATCAATTTTTACGGGACAACAGATGGAGGGAATCTGGCACCATCCTCTTCACCTCCATCAGTTTCCTGATGAAAATAGCTTTCAAGCGGCTCAGTGGGTACAGTTCGACTCGCCGTGCTGTGTTCAATAACACTCTCACACACGAGACATACAGTGATGAATCTTAAATATGCACAATAATCAGCCAAACACAAATGCTTTAAATTCATTTTCCACGGATTCACAGTGACACAACACAGCACTGTGGGCAGGACTAAAACAGTAACAGTAACCTACTGCTCCACTAACGCTGCTGTGTGAGCCTCCCTACTGGACTTACAACAGCCCAAAATGTCATCCCTTGACCTTTTCCTCCCTCCCCTGCTTAACTCACAGTTATCGCTGATTAATAATAAAGGGTTTTAGACACACACACATGCACACATACACACACACACACACCTCCCAATGCTCACACTCAGGCTTTCTAGTCTGTCCCCCCAGTGATGGAGGAATTATCTCATGCAGCAGGGACCGATTGCGCCGGAGCACAGTAACCTTCCCTACAGGAGGCTTGTCGCCATGGAGTCGAGCTGGTTGTATAAATACAGTAACCTGTGCCCAGCTCTTTCAGTGATACATGCATGTAATGAAGACGGAAAATACGACAACAGCACACACACACACACACACACACACACAAAACATAGTTTGTGTGTGTCTGTGTGTGTGTGTATTTCAGGATAGAATATGCAACCAAAGGTAATATTTTCCTTCAGATTGGCTCCTGCTCCTGCTGAGAAGGAGCAGACAAAATATTCTTTTAAAAAACAATCTTTAAAGCAAGTTCAGTGTTTTTCATTCCTCCATCTTGTTCCTTAATCCTAAAGCACACAGAAGGGTGTGTGTGTGTGCACACTCAGAGATCTGCGTGGAAGATCATTATCAAGGACACACTCAGCAAAATGAGAACAGCCAATACGCCGCTAGCTCTCGTCTCAAGGAGTCATTTTCCTCCCAGATTCTGATTTCAGTGATACAGCTGTTCGCAGGCTGATCACACCTGATTGGCTGTCAATATGTCGTCAAATCCAGAATTATGTAACCCTTCATTTCAGTAACAAACAGCTCTCTTGTAGCGCCAATCACCTCATAATCCAGTTATGAGGATTAAATTCTTACTGCAGCTTATTTGGATCAGGACTAACAAGAAATTAATTGAAAGGGGTTGACTCTATAGGAATAAAGCTCTGTGGTTCAGCTGGCAGAACAGACTGAGAAAAGCTCGGAGTGGGTGACAATACTGGTGATATAATTGGGAACATAACACACACTCAAATTGGCTGTCTGCATTACTCACGCGGTGTTGTCATCAATAGCTAGAGGGACATTGTTTTCGTGTGCTGGAGCTGACGACCCTAAAGGTGCAGGCAAATAAACCAAAATGCTCAAATCAACCCAATTAAAGCGTACACACTGTCACACACTACCGTTCGTGTCCCTGATGTGATAATTGCTGGAGGTGTGTTCCTGAAATCCAAAGTAGGACTCTTCTTACCTACAGATGCACAAAATTTCACAAGGACCTGAAAAGTGTAATTAAAGGGTGACACATTTCTGCTCCTCTCCCACTGTGTGTGGGATGGCCTGAAATAGAATTGCAGGGTTTCAACAGGCAAAGCGCTCTCTACACTGCTGCACAGGCGCAATCCTGTATCTGAGAGAAATGGATACGGCCTGGTGTTCACGAGCTCACCCCATCTTTGTGGGAATTTCACCAAATGATTTGACAGACAGGCGTGATCGGGTGTGATGACAAAGAGCGCTGCGGAGCAGTGGGGCTGCCACAGGAGACCGACTATGTCTGACATTACAACACACACGCGCACACACACAGAGCAGACTATAAGCCCATGACCTGTGTGAGTGCAGCTGGGTGGGCAGTGGTGCATGTTCTCCCTCGACCGCTGCTGCTGCTGGTGATTCACAAACTGAGGCTAATTCCTGTTGTGTGATGCCATTTACATTGTTTGCCTGAGGGTGTAGTCTTTAATACAGGGCCATTACTATTCCACAGAGCCTTGTGTTGGGGGTGGGCTCTTACATGTGTGCTATATCTGTGCAGGCGTGTATTTATTTGTCTGTACATGTGTGTGTGTGTGTGTGTTAATGTGCTTGTGTGATAATGTGTGTATGTGTGTGTGTGAGAGAGAGAGAGAGAGAGAGAGGGAGAAACCAGCAAAGAAAGAGTCTGTTGCTATGCGTTTTTGCAGGTCCTCCCACGGGTCTCTTCATATGAAGCATCATGGCAGAGAGGACCTGAAACACGTATCTGTATAAAAGCCATTTCCCTGTGATCAGCAACACTCAGGCAGTAAAACCATTGTGGGCCTCACTCTAGCATTACAGGTCAGGTACATCCCTGAGTCGTCTTGATATTGTGAGGGACAAGGACTTGAACCCCTTTAAATTGCTTGTTGTTTCTACAGATTGCTCTATTACTTTGACGGATTCCAGGGTTAGAGCAATAGGGGAGATACTGTAGAATCAATGCACTGTGTTATACTCTCAGTCTAACCTATAGTGTTACAGCTATACTGGATATTATGTAATTTCTGAGTTACATAATGGCTCAGAAACTAGGTTCACATTTGACTGAAACCTTTTCCTCCTTGTACCTGAACACACTGTAGAAACTATTCATGAGCAAACACCCAAACAATTCCTTGATTTTTAGTGCGTTTTACAAATTAAAAGACAACAAAGGTGGATAATCACAAACTGCAACTGATTTTTGAAAAATACAGGCTAAAGAAACTGCTAATTAATGTGTGTGTTTATCCATTGCGACTACCATTAGATCAATATTAGGAGTTGATTAGTCAAGATAAACAGCAGGTGGCAGTAATTTTAAAACCACTGCAGAAGAAGACAATATGAATCATTACATTTAAAACAGAACTTACCAAACCTGCAAACATGTAACCCATGGAAATAACATGGCATTTCTGTTTTATATATTCATGTTAGAGATGTTCACACCTTGCTCCACACAGATTTGAAGGCTTTAAGGTCACATGACATGTGAATGTCTTGAAATTATGAATTGGACTGATTTGGACTAGTAGCTATTAGTAGGTTTTGCTATTCGTTCATTACAAAGTTTGTTACAGTTAGTTCAGCCCCAAAGGTTGTTGAGTTGTCTTTAGTGGTCAAAAGCAAAAGCAATGTTAACTCTTGTTTCGATTGCTTCTTTTCATATACCACAGTTAACATGCTAACCAACTATCCCCGGTCCGGTCTGGTACCTGTGCTGTCTGTTTTTAAAATGCAAAAGCAGAAATCTATTTCTATTTTTTCTAGGACACATAATTGTGACTGGGTTTTGTTTTCATGACACCAAGGCTGTGAAAGCCTTGTTTTGAGGTGTTATGTTTTCGTCCATCATTGCATCTGTTTGCATGCCTGTCCCTGTCTAATGAACACAATATTTCCGCAACATCATGAGTGAATTTCTTAAAACTTGGCAAATGATAGATTTTGGTGCTTAAAGGTCAGTGTCGTAGTGACCTTGCGTTCTTGTAAACATGATACATCAGGAAGGGAATTTCATTACATCTGACACCAACCTAATTTATACTCTAATTATGACACAACATAACTCAAATATCTAATATGAAAGAAAACAACAGTCTTTGAAAATCATCTTGGTTGTGACATCATAATGTTCAGCAAAGACTATTCTGGTCATTATTCAATGCTGTAAATTGAAGACATAAAACCACAAGGAAGTAATTCTGGTTTATAAATGTGGATATGTTGTTAGTATATGTTCAGTTAAATATTTGACAAGATGCAAATATAATGAAACTGAACATTGCAGCATGAACAACACTGCAATATAAATACAGTATTATATGATCCTAAGGACTTAGTGCCACATGAATATGAGCCAATATAATTCATGGTTTAAGTCCAGAGCATGGCAATGTGTCCACACACCCCCCCCCCCCACACACACACACTCCTCTATGGGCATCATAGTGAGCTCCAGGTAAGTGTGGAGATGGAGTGAGGACCACCCTTTCTGCTACACTTAGAGAGAAGTACTTGTAACTTTCCCCACTAGATGACCCCTAGATTCAATGTCCCACCTCAGATTCTTTAAGAAACAAAGTGAAACAATCAGCATTAAAACACACGACTAGTGAAGTGAGGGCTTTTTCATGGGCGCCATTTTGGATTAGTGTGTAGCTAGACTATTTGACTCACTTTTCAAGTCTTTGAAAGGAAATTAGCCAGAGTTCAAAGTCATGTTCAAGTCAAATACAGCAGAAGCGTCGGAACATATCAGTTTCCGGTCCCTGTTCTGGTCCGTGTCTGGATCCCGGATCTGGTCCTGCCCCTGGTCCCGGTTCCGATCCCGGTCCCGATACCAGTCCCGGTTCAGGTCCCGGTTCCGGTTCGGGTTCCGGTCCCGGTTCGGGTCCCGGTTCCGCTTCGGGTTCCGGTCCCGGTTCGGGTTCGGGTTCCGGTCCCGGTCCCGGTT
>OMNW01009611.1:0-23695 GCA_900303245.1 Selene dorsalis
GATGTGGAAAAGGCATTTGGACTTAAACTAACTGAAGCTGGACTGCAGTAGTTTCTCTTGTTTGTCATTTGGGGAAAATATTTCTCATGTCCTAACAAATTAGGTTGTCGTCCGTGATGGTGAACTGTAGCATGAATGTTAATGGCTGACACAGTCTCCCTGCAACAGAGATTTATAAATTCGTCACAGTGGCTTGTTTTCTTATCTGTCCCTGTACAAGCCATCAGGATGATGACGTCCATGCCTGCTGGTGGAGCTCTAATGCAGACATTTGCATTTTTGATTTTGTAGAGTGCAAAGCAAGAAGCACACACCCTGCAGGGAGGTCACTCCCAGTCTGTTTGTATGTGTTCATCTATTATGATCCATTTAGTCCACTCAGCTTTCCCAGGAGACTGTAAAGCAGACAGCAGGGATGGGCCAAGGTTACCTTAGGCCAAGGAACAGACTAATAACTCAAGGTCTTCAATACTTACTTCAGCACTCACTGCAGTCTGTCAGAATCAGGCAGAATATTTTATCATGCAGTCTTTGATGGGAAATTAAGCTTAATGAGATGTACATGTTGGGTGGATTTGAGCTAGGCTGTCTGGAAGTCAGAAAACACTTGGAAGACCAGTGTAGGTTACTATGTGAACCGCTATTTTTTTTATTTCTTTAAGTGTTTAATGCCCAAATGTTGGCTGGTTATCAGTTATCTGACTTTTTTTTTAACGTCCTTTTTAATATCCCCACCAGTCCTCCACCCTGCCTCCAACCCGCTCGGGAGTATGCCAGATGGAGTCCGGGTGACGTTCAGCAGACCCAGTCGACCTCCCAACATTCCCTCTCCTCCTCCGCTCATTCCAACCACCAAGCCCACGGACAAACCTTCCTTCATCCAAGGAGGCTCCATCTCCCAGGTAGGACACAGGGGGAGGATGGGATTCACTGTTCAGTTGATACAAACCAGTATCAACAAATGTACTTCCATAGTCTTTAATTTTATGTGAGCTCTCGCTTTAAGTGAATGCTTGTGGTTTCGATGCTGAAATTTTTAAACAACAGATACCATGACAAAGTAAAAACTTTTTTCAAAGGAAAATTTCTGCAATCTACACGACAGCATGACGGGTTATTTGTAAGTTATTCTCTCAGAGGTGTGATCCCTCTTCGAAAATAGTTTTATATAACTGTTCAGTCTCTCATCACAGATTTTAAGTAATTTTGAGTGTTTATCAGTTACTTTTATTACATTAGACTTGATAGGAAGAATTTCAGGCCATGAGACAAATGTGCATTTGCAAAGAATCAAGGGGGAACTGTGTGCAACTTTTTGACTGTAATTACATGAGCAGGGTTATCAGATGCCCTGTGTCCTGTTTGCCCTGGTGTTTACTGTGTGACCACTTGGTAACAGTCAACACGGGAATATCCAGGGTCAGCAGACTGTTATAAAAGGTGTATTGGTCAGGAAATGTGTTTCGAATTTGTTTATTGACAGTTTATAAATGAGTAACTCCAACATGAAAATCATTATCGTCACCTTGTATTTTGTTCTTTGTCCCTGTTTTTTTAGGGAACTCCTGGCACATACCTTCCGCCCCATGCGGTCTATGGGCCAGAGGGGACCAAGAGCAGTGTGGGTTCGATCTCTCTGGGTCTGCCTCGACAGCAGGATCCGAGCAAACCTGGTAGGACAGTCACAGTACTACCCTGTTTTGTTTTTTCATTAGAGAATAATAAAGTCATTGCCAGAGCGCCGATATACAAGTTATGTTTAGTCTCAAATTCTGACAACCTCTCTATAAATATCTGCTATCTACATTAGTCTGTGTAGGTAATGTCCCTGTTGTCCACACTGGTGTTTAGTCCAACTGTTCCCACTGCTGCTGAAAACATTGCTGCTCCTTTGCATTGCCACTTATTGTTGGATGATGAAACTAGTTCAAATGTGCTTGTTGAGGGCATTTTTTCTCTTCTCAGTTGACCCTGAGAAAAAGGTTGATGAATTAAATTGTCTCTCTGACCTTTGGGGCACAGCAGACACAATGTGAGGAACTACTTCAGATTAGCATGATTAAGAAATTGCCCTGTTATCGACCTGAACTTCCCACACACTATCTGTCTTTGGTGTTCTTACCGCACACGACTGAGCTGCACTGTGGTCCTGTAAATCAGTAACTGAAGTAGTATGAGTTTCCCAGACCTTCTCCTTTTGGTCACTTATTCCACTATCTTTTTGTGCCCCAAATCACATGACTATGAAAGGCATTGCCCTACTTTTTCCTCAGACTTAAAATTAGGAGGTCACCTGGAAATAAACTTAATAAATTTTAGTGCTATAAGAGTGCAGCTCATTCACCATCAGTCCAAAAATCTGTTTTTTGGTTCAGCTCCACCAGATGACACCACACACAGAACCTAACCCTCTGTTCTTGTTGTTTAAACTCTTCAGGTGCTGCTGTTCCAGCCATACAGGATGGCAGGAGCAACCCAGCAAAGGTGGGCGAAGGTCTGGCTTACAGAGGATCAATCACTCAGGTAATGTCTGGATTACATGTTTTTTGAGTGATATATGAAACTGTGAATGTATAATTAACAGATATGCAAGTGAACCTTTCCATTGCTTATTTTTTAAACTGTGTACGTGTTCTCTCTGTGTTGCTTTATGTTCTTTTTATAAAACAGGGCACACCTGCCCTGCCCCAGTCCAGCATTGCTGCTGACCTCCTGAAGGGCACAATCACAAAGCTGGCCACAGAGGACCTGAGCATCCCAGACAAAGCCAGAGTAGAACAGCTGGCTAAAGGTCATGTCATCTACGAAGGCAAGAGTGGTCACATCCTCTCCTTTGATGGTAAGTTCTTAAATTATTGATATATCAAATTTCTGTGTATTTCTTCACCAAGTACACAAACAAGATCATATTTTTTTTCATGTCCAAAAGCTATCAAGAACCCGAGGGAAAACACCCGCAGCCCCAGAACAGGCCATGACATGAAACGCAGTTATGATATGATGGAAGGATCCATGGGCAGGGGACACCCCGGCAGGGAAGGAGCTCCATTTGAGGGTACTACTTGTGTGTAAACGAGTGTTCAGTTATTGCCAATGCTTTGTTTGTTTTGTTTCATTTGGGTGTTTATTTGTTTCTCAGGGTTAATAAGCCGAGCGTTGCCTAGAGATGGTATCCATGGAGATTCTAAGGAAAGGCCATTGATCACTGGATCCATCTTGCAAGGTAACCGACCATAAATCTCACCACATTTCCTTCACTTAAAATTACTAGTCGCATCAAATAAGGACAAAAGCTAAATTACTTTCCGAATGTCTTCAGGAACGCCCAGAACAGCTGCAGAGACTTATGAAGATGCCATGAAATATGGAAAACAGATCAAGCGAGAGAGCCCACCAATCCGGTCCTTTGAAGGAGGTATTGGCAAAGGCAAGCCCTACGAGGGAGTGAATACCATCAAAGAGATGGGACGCTCCATTCATGAAATCCCCCGGCAAGACCAGTCTGGCCAGGACATGTGCAAGACCCCTGAGATGTCAGACAGGAGGGTTATGGAGGGCACCATATCTCAGGTGAGACAGTATGAGTGTTGATTAGTTGTTACAACTTCTTTCTATAGACATATGACTGGCTTTTACAATTGTTTATTTTCACTTAAAACATTTCACTAAACACTAATATACATAGTGGTTGTAAACAGTCCTGTTGATGACGTAATGACTGACCCGCCATCCCCTCCATTTACCAGATTCACCCTCTCAACCAGCCGACTATCAAGCACAATGTCAAGTCCCTAATCACCAGTCCCTCAAAGCTTCCTCACAGCATGCCCCAGCTTGAGGCCATGGAGCGAGCCAAATACGAGGAGAGCAAGGCAGTACGCCACACGTCTGTGGTCAACTCCACCACTTCTGTCCTGCGCTCCACACACCAGGAGGCCAGCAAATCCCAGCTTAGCCCGGGCATGTATGAGGACACCAATGCTCGCAGGACCCCTGTCAACTACAGCACCAATCCTGTATCCAGAGGATCGCCGATGCTGGGACGGGCTCCAGAGGGTACATCCCATAATCATTTTATTTACAAAATGTGGACTTGAGGTTCTTAGCCATTCATTACTTATCTAACACTATAACGACGGCAATTATACTGTTAGACAAAATTAAATTAGACAGTTATCTCCCTAAGCCAGGTCATCGTCTTGGACAGAATAAGCTTATTAGGAGTAATATGTAATGTGTACTCACAACTGAGGTCATTGGGTGAAATTTTATTCTTGATTTTGGTCACTGTTCACAAATGTACTGTGAGATTATGTCACATCATGTTTTAATTAATTTAAAAAACCCATTTTGGTTCCTCCCCTGCAAAGGTGGTATGAGCTCTGCGAAATCTGCTGCACATGAGAGAAAGAGTACCATGACACCGACACAGAGGGACAGTGTCCCAGCCAAGTCCCCAGTGTCAGGTGGTGACCCCGTAGCCTCCCACAGCCCCTTCGACCCCCACCACAGGCCCGTTGTTTCTGGGGAAGTGTATCGACACCACCTGCCTCCACATCTCGACCCGACCATGGCCTTCCACCGAGTTCTGGATCCCGGTACTGTGTTTAAACCCTCTCCACTTTCCACCCTCTCCACCTTAACTCAAACAGAATAATAATAGCCTTTATTCTGAGCAAACTGACGAAAGCAGTCCAGGCCCTCTAATTCATAGGCATTACATGTCCAGGATCTCTTACAGCCATTGACGTCAGCACTTGCGATCAGTATCTGAGAGCCTTCTGTTCATATTTTGTTTTGTTTTTCCCTGTCCTCTGTTACAGCGTTCATGTTCTCCAGGCAGCCGTCCCCAACCAACTACCACAACACCTACCAGATGTACACCATGGAGAACACACGGCAGACCATCCTCAACGATTATATCACTTCTCAGCAGATGCAAGTCATTCCTCGGCCTGACATGGCCCGGTTGTCACCACGGGAACAGCCTGTCGCTATCCCTTATGCACCTGGAACACGAGGTACGGGCCTCAACCAGCTGACCCTCTCTCGCCTGCCACGTCAGGCAGGAGAGGGGCCTTGAGCGGGAGGGGCTGTAGTGTGCTGATTGTGTGTTTGTGAAGTAGTGGCTACCTTTTCCAGACGCCCAGAAGCAAATGACCTGGACAAATTTTACTGATTTGCTCTTTACATTAGGGCTGCAACTGATTCGGCTAATTTACCAAGTGGGTATGGTCATCCATATCTCCCTTTGCTGAGTGGTCGCCTCTTACAAGTTGACCACTATTCCACGCTCCTTGCAGCCCTGTTGCTTACTGATCAATCTGTATTTGGGAGCACTAACAGAGGAAGGTGATGGGTTACAGCTAAGTGTATACGGTGTTCGTACATTCAGAAATTGATGGATCGGTTCTTGTTGTTCACCGCTGGCCCTTTGCTTCTGTCTGTAAAAGGGATTATTGATCTAGCCCAGATGCCTCCAACTATCCTGTTGCCTCACCCTGGGGGAACAGGTACTCCCACTTTGGAACGCATCGCCTACCTCCCTGGAGCTCAGCCCCCTTTCCCTCCTAGGGCTTTCAACCCAACCTCCATATCGCCAGGTGAGGACCCCACCCCTCCCTAACCCTACACCCAGTGTTCCCTTATCTACCTTGCCACGATCTCCCTCACACCTCTGTAAGAGTGCAGCCCTGCACTGGCCTGAGGTGTCAAAGGTCAGTTCTGCCTGTCCAGTCACAAATCAAGCTGAATCTTACCGCAGTCACACTGGGAAGGATTTCGCACCAAGATGACTGTTGTACTGCAATTGTGGTTTTTTTTTTTCAGCAGAAAGAAGAAAAGAGGTGCTCCAGATATTTTTAGGGGGAAAGACATCTGAGATTGAAATGTGAAATGAATTGATGTTTGACTGTTTTTATGTCTGCAGCTGACACTCTGTAATATCTTGCAGTCCTCTGTGATATCATCCTCACTTCACTCAATACTAATATGTGTTGATTCAAATTGGCCAAATACGCCTTAAAAACTTGGAGGCATAAAAGATTTGTAGTTGTTTTTTCTTTCTTCCACTTGCATTCCAAAACCGTTTTATGCATCATCCTAGTTAAGATTAAGATGATCATAAAAAGCAGCTCAGAAAAACCCTCTTGTCTCATGGTGTAAATATTCCTGAGACTAATTATTACACTGACTGTGCTTTGATAGATTCAGAACTTGTCAGCAGAGCTCTGATCCATCCGGCTGTAGACCGTATGACTGCTGTGTGTCTAATTCCTCTGTTTGTGTTGTTTGTCATTTCGTTCCTTAGGTCACCCTGCCCATCTTGCTGCTGCCGCTGCAGCCAGTGCAGAGAGGGAACGGGAGAGGGAGCGGGACCGAGAGCAGCAAGAGAAAGAGAGGGAAAAGGAGAGGGAAAGGGAGCAGCGAGAAAGGGAGAGGGAACGGGAGCGAGAGCGGGAGCGGGAAATGCGAGAACGAGAGCGGGAGCGGGAGAGGGAGCGAACCAACGAATACATGCGTGGAGGTTTGTTTTTTTGCTAATGTGTAAAAAAAGATGTGAAAAGGTAGATTCCAGTCGAATATTTCAGTCTTCTTTGTGTGTGCGTGCGTGTGTGTCAGGTGGACAAGAGCAGCCAGGCCGGCCAGGGAGTCGAGGTTATCTTCACTCCCCTTCTCCTTCACTTAGGACACAAGAAGTAGTGGTTCAACAGCGACCAAGTATTTTCCAGAGCAAGAGTGTCATCACCTCAGTAATGTAAGATTAAACCTATCCTTTGTTCGTATCATGACACTGACAAACCACATATCTTACGACTTACTCATCCTTTTGGAAATACGTTTAAGCCCGCCATTTCTGTCTCTCCACATCAGGCCCCATTCAGCAGCAACAACACAATCAGCACAAAGTAGCTCTCGCTACGGTACTGCTGCTGATGCTCTGGCTGCGCTGGTGGACGCTGCAGCCTCAGCCCCACAAATGGATGTGGCCAAGGTGAAGGAGAGCAAACATGAACGGGACAGTGACATGTCTTCATCAACTGCAACTCGGCGAACAGCCAGCCTCTCCGAGCAGCAGCAACAGGAGGCAGAAAGACGATCCATGCAGTCACCATATGGTGCTATGTCTCTGCCAGGAGGTAAGCCCCATCCAGCTTACTCTGAGGGCCCTGGCGTCGGGGTCAAGGATAAGGGACCGCAAACGTCAAAGTCCCGCATTGAAGAGGAGCTTCGGACTCATGGAAAGACAACTATCACAGCCGCTAGCTTCATTGATGTCATCATCACACGGCAGATAGCCTCCGACAAAGACTCACGAGAGCGAGGGTCTCAGAGCTCTGACTCTTCTAGCAGCTGTAAGTGTGTTGGATAAACATGGCTTAGGAGATAGCTGAACCTTACTTATATTGCCTAGTGCACTGTGACATCAGTTACCCAAGTGTATTATCAGATATGTTAAACCATAAATGTAACCCTTTTATGAAAGTGCTACATTTAATAATATGAATGAACCTTCACATCATGACCTGTGTTCAACAGTGATGACTCTTTGTTCATACTTGTGCTGTAGTGTCATCCAGTCGATACGACAATACCGGTGGAGGAGCCATTGAGGTGATCAGTCCTGCTAGTTCTCCGGTCCAACACCAACAGGACAAACCAGAAGATGGGCAACAACAGGCAGCAGGTATGAACACAAACTCAGTATGAGCATATGAAATCTTAGTTGTAGGAGCCTAAATGTTGCAGTTCATCCAGAGTTTATGTACTTAATGTCAAAGATGACATTCAGTAATAGAATTATTGAACAAATTTGGCTGTGGATGCTAAATTTAGCTGCTAGTGGAGTAAACCTGCCCTGACTGACCTTTTCATATGAGACTGTCAGACACCATTCCTCTGTACCAGTCTAGTCACCAGATTCCACTTGAAGTTATTCTTGTCAACTGCTCGCAGATGTAGATCAGTTACTGTTGCCAAACAGCATATTAGCTCCTCCCCATCTCATCACCCCTTCACTGTTGTTCCAAAATAAAAACACTCTGTCCTGGTCAAACTTCACCAGCTGGCATGCGGGCCTACGATGTGAGTCGTTACCGACAGTCAGCGGAGCCACCACAGCCCCCCTCCTCCCAGGGAGACAGCTACTCTCAGGTCCCCAAGACTCACCGAGTCATGACCTTGGCAGACCACATTTCGGTAAGATGTGGTGCAGGATATGAATCAGTAATGAAGTAAATATTACATTGGAGCTGCCCATCATTCTTAATCACCTGTTTTTTTGGTTCTGTCATGCAGCATATCATAACCCAGGACTTCGCCCGGAATCAGGAACCTCCACCGGTCTCCTCTTCAGCTTCTGCCACATTCCAGAGTGTGGTGCCACCTGTGTCCTCTTCAGGTCGAGCCAAGGGACCCAGTCGCTACAGTCCTGAGAACCAGGTCCAGGCCCTACACCACCAGAGACCCTCCAGTAGGGTTTCACCAGAGAATGCCCCTGACAAGCCCAGGGCCAGGTACACGGGCCAGACAGTTAACCCACATATAATGAAAGTGAGTCTGTTGTATTATGAATCATGTGTCTAACAGTAGTCCCTGTCCTTCCTCTCCAGACCTGGTAAGTCTCCTGAGCGAGGAGGCAGGCCGATGGAGAACTACGAACCCATCTCTCCTCCACAGAGCTATCAAAGCATGGACAAACAGGAGGTCAGCGGGCCTCCACCCCAGAGACGAGAGGCTGACAACTCAGAGATCAGGTGCTGGTTCTGCGCAATTCAGAAATGTGATAGTTTGTAGCTGTCATCGCAACAAGTCAGTACATCTCTTAATACAGCTTGAAATAGATTCAGAAACAGATTTGATATCTGTATATTTATTGTGCCGACACTCTTTAAAGGTTATTGACAGTAGTAGTTGGATTATTATGAAATGTTGACGAGAGAGGGAAGGAATTTTCTTTATGCAGCTTTCAAATGTTATGTGAAATGTTGTGAATGTCAAAATACCAGTACACTTGATCCACACATTGCTCAAGTTAGTTTGCCACTGGCACCCTGACAGTTGATGCTCGTAAACTCATTTCAACAAGGGTACCAGCCTGCGGAGTGCTGCTGTTTGACACCACATTGTTGACCCCATTACCCCATTTGCTTTTTGACATTTTACCCCTTATCTGGTTCAAGGAGTGACTCGAGGTCCCCAGGGACTGGCAGCTATCTGCCTTCCTTCTTCACCAAGCTGGAGAACACCTCGCCAATGGTGAAATCCAAGAAGCAGGAGATCTTTCGTAAGTTGAACTCCACCTCTGGTGTCGGTGATTCTGATGTTGGTAAGTGGGTCTTTTCTTACCCTCTTCCTTCAAGTTAACATGCCTGCATCAGATTGAAACAAACTCTGTTAATATGTGTGCATGCATGACTTCCTGCTCAATAAGCATGTGACACTAGAATAATATGGCTTGCTATTACTTGTCAGATATTTGGTGTTTTTCAACAGCTAATAATTTTCTTGCAGGAAATGCACAACCAGGCACAGAGATTTTCAACTTGCCTGCTGTTACCAGCTCCAGTAAGTAGCAGTCACACTGCTCACTCAGACTCACTCTTAACTCTTTGATGATGTCTCCTTCCTCACTGTTTTGTTGTTTTTTTGTTTGTCTGTAGGCAGCATCAACCCCAGGAATCACTCCTTTAGTGATCCAGCCAGTAACCTGGGCCTGGAGGACATCATCCGCAAGGCATTGATGGGCAACTTGGAGGAAAGACAGGAGGAGCAGTGTACCATCAACAACACACCTGGTGGAGGCGGTGACGCCCGCCAGGAGGCAAACCCTTCACCCAGTATGGGTATGTACCAGTCATATCCTCAGTATTACAGATATTATATAATGCTATGTTTAACATGTTGCTGATTTGTCTGTTTGTAACCATAGGGAAGCAAAAGCAGGGCAAAGCCAACAGCCGTAAATCCAAGTCACCTAACCTGGGTCAGGCCTATGCTGGAGGGGAGCGCCCCTCCTCAGTGTCCTCCGTCCACTCTGAGGGAGATTATCACAGACAAGCCCAAGCCCAGCCACAGTGGAATTGGGATGATCGACCCTCATCCACAGGTGAACTGTCCAGGCTCTGCTGTCTGTCGCTTAGCCAGGGTGAAGTCAGTCTTTATTATTTAATTTTCTCCACTTCTCCTCTCTCCAGGTTCCATGCAGTTCCCTTACAACCCACTGACCATGCGCATACTAAGCAGCACGCCACCAACCTCCATAGCCTCCCCCTCCATACAGAGCCAGCAGCAGCCGCAGCAGCCGCCGCAGCCACCCTCAGCTGGAGCCCCAGTGACCACTCAGCGCGTGTGGCAGTCTCTACTGTCCGAGCAATATGAGACCCTGTCTGACAGCGATGACTGAGCCCTGCTTTCTGCAGCTCCAGTAACCACAAGAGACGCCTGCACTGAGGCTTGTCTGTTCACCCCGCTCTCCTGGAACTAGCCTTGCGCACTGCAAGTGTGACAAGTAGATGGGGTGGTGTCATTTTTATTTTGGTGCTTTGGCGCCCCCTGGCTGTTGCCTAAGAGTACAAGCAGCAGCCTGTGACAGGCAGGGCTCTCCGGAACAAGACTTGCTTTTGATCCGGAAGCACTCACCCAGCCTGTCGAGGAGATAAACAAAACTCGGCTGAGGGGATGACATGAGCTATAGTAAGGATGAAGAACTTGATATGTAAAAAGAAACAACGTAAGAGATTATTTCTGAATTTTGTTTGATTTCTGTAAAGATATACTTTGTCTTTAAGAAAATCATTGTATGTAAATAGAGTAACCTTTTGCAGTGTTTTTCCTACCTTGATTATTTCTTATTTTAATGTCGCTTTTAAATTGATCCACTTTAAATGGGAAGAGTAGGGGTATAATCTCTAATATCACAGTTGGTCTCTCCCAGTCCATCTCCACCCCACGTCACCTGACGCCCATTTAAATATTTTTACCATAGCGACGCTAAGAGAGACCAGACCTGTGGTTTGTACTTGACAATGAGTGGAGCACAGAGACTTCGCTACCCTGTGCACCATCCATCAAGCACCACCAGAGGCTGAACATCGTGGACATTTGTGGACAACACAAAACACAGACTAACATTTCAAACATCTTCGATATCTGATGCCTGTCTTCACCCCACAGTGGAGACGATGTATGGATTGTAATTATCAGATGGTAGATGTAACTTCTCACCCAGTTCTAGACAGAGAAATGTCTTCAAAAAGTTGAGAACACTGGTGTCATAGCAGAAAGGTGAAAAGTCTGATATAAGCTTAATTTTGCCAGAAAAGATAAACTTATGACTACTCCTGGACCCAGTCTGAATAATGAAAGTGAGCCAATATTTTTTTTTCTTTTTAAATAGAGCTGACCATGGTGTGACACATGTTGCTGTCTCTCTCTGCAGTTTCCAGCCTGTCCAGAATGATCTGCTCTGCAATGTTGTCATGGTAAAAAAAAAATGTATGTCAGGAACTTTTTTTTTTTTGACAGTTTTGCCATGCCGCGTGACTTGAGAAAGAAGGCAGCTTTAAGTAATTTTCTCAGAGATATACGTTGGTGTTTGATGTTTGTATTTGTTTCTGTAGTCCCTTTTTTTGATACTGTCCTGACAAAAATCTGAACTCTGTAAATTGTCTTTCCATTACACAAGAAGACAAAACTAACCAAACATAAAGAATGGTCTGCACCATTGTTGCACTTTTTTTTGCTTTCTAGCTTTTGACAACAAAAAGCATACTACCTGCTGTGTAACTTATTCAACCTCCAGCACAGGAGTATACTCAGATGTGCTTTAACTTTTTTCCCACCACTCACAGAAATCTGGATGTTTTGACTTCCTGTCTTTTCTTGTAGCTGGTACATAAGTTTGTAGTGTGACACTTGCATCATAGTTACAGTTTTAAGTCTATGGTACCGTTAAATGTTTTGAAGTTTGCTATCACGGTGTTTCAAGACCGTGACCACTTAATCTCTGCTTTCATTGTGTCAATCAACAGGCATAAAGGTTAGAATATGAATTATACTTGGTCAACATCATAAATGGCAGTAATGTTCCTTCACAAGTCTTTTTTGAAATATGTGAAAAAATACCATATTTTGGCTTTTTCCACTTTCACTTTGCTCAGTCAACTAATCCATTCTGCTCTAAACTTGATATTTTGTTTCTTTCCTTGATTTTGAATCCTTTGTCATAGCACATGTTCAGATTTTTATTTTGTCATTTTCAACATCTTTGTTATTCATCCTGTTTAAATGGGATGTTATGTGTTTACAAAGGCAATGACAAAAGAAAGTTTACAAACTTGAATCTTAAAGAAATCCGACATGAAGCCGAAAAAGAATTAGAGCACCTTTTCAGCTCTCTATCAAACACACAGTGGTGACTTTTTTGTCTTTTTGAAATTGAGACTTGAAAACCCGTGTATCCTATGATGTTGAAATGCAATGTTTGTATCGCACAATGTCTCTTAGTAGGCTATTACGAGAGTTCAGACCAATCAAATAAAGTGGATCAGTTGTCCACCACTGAAAAATGTGTATATTCTTAATAGGTGTCTCATATTTTTAATAACTGTCATGCATTGCATCCCCCTTTTTCAATGCAAGTGTTAGTGGTTGCTGAGGTATATAATGGCTTTAGTTTGTTTTGTTTTTTTTCTTTTTTAAACTGACTTGATTATAGTTTTCTGTGCATTGCACTGGCTAATGAATAGCAAAGGACAGCAGACACAGCTTGACAAACTAAATATCAGCCCAAGTGTGGTAGGGCTCTGGTTCTGGTTTTTGCAGGAAATGCACAAGTGTTACTCTTAACATTGTGTTTTTGTTGCACCGCAGCTTCACTGTAGATCATGTCAGCGACCCATAAATCACTGCTCCAGAGCCCTGGAATCAGTAAGCCCCTGCAACATATCAATATGTGTTCTTTTAAATGGCCCGTTGTGAGTGCTAGCTCATTGGCTAAATACTACATACACCTGCACCAGCATTATGGTGTTTTTTCCATTAATGCTGGTCATTAATACCAGGGAAAGTACAGGTGTCGGCACCTTTTGTTTTTTAAATTGAGCTAAATTAAACCATGAATTGGGAAGTCAGTAAGTAGTGCCTCGTAGGGCATTAAAATAATATGAATCAGTTTTAGAAAGCAGTCATCAGTTGTCTCCTGGTCTGTACCCAGATGAGACTATTTTATGGACTCACTAACTTCATCTTAAATATATTTTTAACGTGTGTAATATTTGCCTTGACCACTATTTAGTGCTACCCCATCACTTTGCAAAACTACAAAAGGTCTCCCAACTTGCCAGTGGGACTTTTATTTTGAAGGGGAAAATGAAACCCACGAGCCGGAAGTGGTAATATTTTGGCCCTAAGTCAAAGATCTTTGCGAATGAGGAGAAGTCGATGAGATCCTGAGAGAGAAATGTCCTCCTTTTTACCTGCAGTGGCTGAACAACTTTTTCGGGATATCCAGAAAACGTACCAGGAATCGTCTCAAAGTAAGGCTGCGACGGCGGAGGCAGATAAAAGTGACCGTTGGGCCCTGGGCGGTTAATGTTTAAACACATAGCATTGCTTGCTAACAGTTGGTTGTATCCCAACGGGACAAACTCACTTGTCTTTAGGAGGAAACTTGACATTAATAACTTCACCTTTATCGGGAATTCAACCTTTAACTTACCTTTCCCATAAATAACACGCAGCTGTTGTTTCTATGCAAAAAGTGACAAAAGAAGTAACGTAGCATTTAGCATAGTTTGTTTTACTCCGACGGTGTGTTTCAGTAATTTGGCGCTAGATGGCGCTATTACAACGGTGAGTTACGTGAAGACTGCACATTTAGTGTTATTAAGTAAAACATCAGACACCTGTAAAGACAGGCCTCTTCCCAGCAGGTGTTATTATGACCTGTCATAGTTGGAAGAGCTTGGTGTTATTAATAACGACAACAATCTGCTCAAGTGTCCCAGTGAGCAGTGAAACAGAGGCAGCCGAGTGAAATCCAACCTTCATAGACATGATGACCTGAGCACCTGGGCTGTGAAAAAGGCCCATTGTACATACTATGGCACTGGAATGGCAATCAAGTTGATCTGACCCACCGTTTATATTGTTAGTTGCCATGAAGAAAAAAAGATCCACCGTTATATTGTGAGCATGTTCATCATAATGAGTGATATAATTCACTTATAATGTACCAACCTTCATCGCTGGGCTCTCAAACCAACAGATAACATTACAGTCTGTGACAGTGCTGTTGTCCCAGATCAGTTTCTGTGGCAGAGCCTTAAATGGGAATATTACGGCCACAATAAAGTTCTGTGTATATTGTCCACCAAGGATCGCCTCTTGCCAAGCCCTGAATCCCAATTCGTTTTGATAAGCCACCACAGACCTTTATGACCATTAATCAGTGGTTTTGTTATCTGTAGTTGGTAATTGCTAAAAGGCCAAACTGAAAAAAATACATTCCTATTTTTAAATTTGACTTCGGGGAGAGAGGAACTGTTTTAATGTGCGTACTGGAGTCATGTTCAGGAACTTAACAGAACTGAAGGTTTGAATAGTTGACACAGAGCCACTAAGGCACTTAAACCCCAAGGCCATCTCAACTTTTCTTGTCTGCATCAAACTTGAACCCACAATTGCAGGGCCTTACGATCTCGTCCTCAGCCTCTAGCGTGAGACAACAGTGAGTTCTTAAGTATTCAGCAATATCAGCAATACCATGCATTTTAGTATGTATGATTAAAACCACCATGGTTGTCTGAGGCAGCGAGTGTTTGGTTATTCTCTCATATTGTTAACTGTACTTTGTCGATAGAAAAACGTAATAATATGTTGGATGCACATTTAAATTTTCTTTTTCTTTTTTGCAGTTCCTGATGATCTGCTTATTGCGTAAGTGTCAACTTTTTCATTCCCATTTCCTATTAACTTCCATCACAGATATTTATTTGCAAGTTTGCCACCAGTGACAGCAATTTGCTGTCAAGCTCAAACCTTTTTGACTTTTTGACTCACACTATCCACAAATGTGTCATCTTTGCCTGTCTGAGTTACGATCTGAGTAAAAATGTTTGCACGTGGCTAAGTGAATGAGTGGGTGTGAAGTTTAGAAACCACACTGGGTAAGACAAGGGAAACATTTTTACAGTCTGGATTTGCCAAATGACGTAGCACTGAGACACAGTGCGATGATGCTTCTGCTCTTTGTCTCTGCTGCAACATTTCCCAGCATAATGGTTACAGTTAATGGGAGTAAAGTGGTCGTCCCTGTCTGGGTCAACCTGACCACATCCTGCGTGTTTGTCAGGAGGACTCTGATGCACGGGAAAGCAAAAGTGCAAAATGTGTTGTAAACACCTCTCTAATTTTCTTCCTCATGTCTTTCAGTCTGAAGTTTGTCTTTGGGCCTTGTGCACTGCAGGCTTTGGACCTGGTCGACCAGCACTCAGTCACCTGTTTCTCATCTCCCAGTGGACGCAAAGTTTTCCAGGTATGTTATGCATCTGTCAGCACTAAAATCAGTAGTCTTGCACAGTTTACATCCTACAAATTAGCTGCATACTTCCCTCTGAACTTTCAGCAGTCATCCAACTGCTTCTGTGTCAAACCCCCCCCAGAAGCCTGATTTTCAAACTTCATTTTCAAACCTTTCCAACAACCGCACAGTGACAAATTGATGTGACAATACATCCTGGCAACAATATTTGTAGGACTCTGGGTGTTTAGAGTTATGAAGAAAAAACTATTTTGGGAAAGTGGAGTCAGACTTTTGGACCCTTCTGTGGATCCTTTTTTATCCTGTGGTCCATCCAGTTTAAAGTCCCAGCAGGGCTCCCACACAGACAGGCTCACTACTGTTTGCCAGTATCTGTAATTACCAGTGACGTAGAGTAAATGCCATTATTCCATACTGTGAAAACTGATGCTGCTCTCAAAGTCTCGAAAAGTTAACCTCAGTCGGATGTAGATTTATTTGTGGTGGGAGAACAAGGCCACTGAGGCTGCGGTATTGTGACCCAAATTTCCTGTAAACTCTGTCAGGGCCCTGCAAAAACACTTTTATGAAAGGAGCGGTAAAATACAATGCAGCTAATTAAAGACTGCATTTGGACACTTTCAGCTCGGTCATTGGTATCTTAATCATTTCACCCCATTTTGTGGTCACCCAGAATGTATTGGAAATGAAAAGTATATTTTCTCTTCACTTCTGGGAAATGCTCTCTTTTAATATGTTTTCCTGAGAACAAATCTAGTACAATAGAAGAGGTTTTTCTACTTTCTTTTATATGAATAAAATGCCAAGGGTCAGTCGTTCCATTGGCTACACTTCTTACTCATGTGTACATTATTATCTTATATTTCAAAATTTGTTTTAGAAACTAAGGTGTCCAATGTTTTGTGATGGGTCATTAACTGGACCACCTCTGGGCCAGTCGTAGTGACTCCTTTGTGCTCGTGTGAGCCAGGAATTGAGGCGTTATGATTTCCTGTTGTCCGTCAACATGTCAGCCTGTCCCTCTCTCCTGAGCACAGTATCTGCAGGAACACCTTCCGTCCCTTCCAGTTTGGCACAGATTTCTATTTGCACTCAAGGAACTGATTAGATTTTAATGGTCAAAGGTTAAAGGTCAAGGTAATGGTGACCTCCAAAAACAGTTTTGGCAATGACTCAAGAATCCATACACTGATTATCCTAGAGTTTAACACGAAAGAGGAATTAGATAATAAGGGTGATGACATTTCACATACAAAAGGTGAAAGGTGAACCCCTGGAACACTTCTGGCCATTATTTACCACTGTAACTCAGGAAGAGGAGATATTTCCTGTAGCTTGGCTGGTCGGCAGAAGGATACAACTGCAAGGTGGTTTGTTGGCAACAGGTCCCAACGAATTGTTGTTCCATGCCAGTATTTTGATTTTGCACAGATTAAAGTTGTGTGTATTTTGAGGTGTTGGTTCTAGTTACCATTGGACAGCTAAACTTAGCTGATTCAACTTGTTTACAGTCTTAAGTCTTAAGTGGATATTTACAGACATGAGAATGAGTTTTTTTTTTATTTTTTATGTCGGTAGCTATTCAGATTTGTCCAAGCTGAATATTAAAGTTATTTGTCATCAGTCTGCAGTTACAGGCGTCTCTTTTGACAACAGTAGCATTACATCGTGCAGTAAATCACGTGCCTTCACGGGGGGGGTTTTAGCACATGAACGGCACATTAATAATCACACAGTAGTTCTCTTTCTGTGTCATGCATCGTGAAGATTGAGTTCCCATGATCAGTTAGTGTTTAATGTTTTGACAGTCAGAGATAGATTAAGTGAGACTTCAGTTTATACAGAGTCTGTGCAAAGTGTGTCTCAAAGACGTGGCACAAATATTTAGATTACACTGGCCTTTGCCTCTCTTAACTTAAATATGAGAGTAAGTGCTTCAGTGGGCAGCTGGTAAAAACAAACCATTGGTTTTGGTCTCTGTGTGAATACCTTCAACAGAACATAGCTGAAGTAATATGAAGTAATTTAGGTTGTAGGTCATTTTTAGGAAATGTAAGTTAAGAGGTGACGGTGCTTCTCTGATTTCGTTGTGATGTTCCTGGTTGGAGGGCTGCTCCTTCTCGCTCAGTGCGTGGGCAGCATGTGACAGCACTAACAGTAAGAGTAAAAAGTCCTCTCAGTCCTCTCAGTGACGATAGTTTGAGCAGCACTGGCTTATTTAAAAAAAATAAACCCCTGTGCAAGGAGTCGTCTTCACAGATTTCCAGTAAGGCAGGAGGAAGATGAGAGAGCAGTTTTCTTTCATTAGATCATAAAATAGAGCTGTAAAAATTAGATTTCATTCATGCTTTTAGGAAGTCGATGAGACTCGTGTTTGGAAATGAACTATATTCTTAGACCTTACGGAGAGTTTACTGGAAGAGACGCTCAGACACTGGGTAAGAGGTCACTGTGTCAGAGAGATGCTGAAATAGAAATTAATAAATTAACAAATTCCAAAATTTTTGTCATTTCCTGTTAATATACAGTTTCCATGGGACACGGCTGACTTTCTCACGTTGCTGTGGTTGTTTGGACTCGTCTCTCCTCAGAAGGAATGAATAACTCATGAGATCTTGGCATTTCACTGCTTTTCACCTTATCTCCTTCCTAACACTTGGTGACCTTTTCAACGGAGATGGCGTACCATAGCCTGTGGGGAATTAGAGATAGTGCGCAACGAGACTCAGCTGTATGAGCATGAACACTGTGGGTGGCAGCATTGAGTCCTTTTCTCAACAAAACATGAGTACAGCAGTGACAGTAGTGCTAAAATGATTACCTGTTTTCTGACATTAATAGATTGATTATTGGCATTATATGGCACCGGCTTCATGAGGTGTGGATGTTTTCTGTTTGTTTGTTTTTTTTTCCCCAGTTTTTTTATCACTGTAAATTAAATGTCTTTTGGTTTTTGGACTCTTAATTTAACAAAAGATCTGACTACTTTTTTCAACATTTAACATCATAAATACTGAAATACTTTCTTCCATGATCCAGAGTGAAGGAAAAATATCAACCAGAAGTATTTTTAGTTATAGTTGATAGTATTTTTTTTCGTTTGTTTGTTTAGTTTCATTTGTCTGATTTGATCAGATACTGTTGGTTGTCTGTGAAGTGTGAGGTGTGAAAGGAGCTAATGAGATGTTGATGTACTGATAGGAGTTTCTCTGGCAGCTAAAGATGCCCTCCGGTTTATTTTATCGTTTCTCCTACAGTGTGAGTCATCAAACTCTTCTCCCAGGAGATGGAGAAAAAACTCTGTGTGGAATGGAGGAAAGCTTTTTCGCAGTTGAAGCAGTGCATCGACTCAAACATAAGAGACGGGCAGTTCTTGATTTGAATAAACAGCCAAAGACCGAATGTATCCAATCAGGTCAGATACAGGGGCGGGGTATCTCAGGGTATTCCCAGAACTTTAAATTTCCCTGTAGCCCTGTTTGTGGTGTGAAACCAGTGGACAGAGGGCTGTCCAAGCTCATAATGGCTTCCTGACGAGTATTCCCCAGAGAGCCAGTGTTTCCAGCCAGAGCTTTGGTGAGGCTTTAACTCTCGCTGCTCCCTCTGAAGATACTGAATGGCAGATCTTGATGTATAGTGTTTGGTGGAAATCTGGACCCCTGCCGGGCACTGGAAGCCTACAGTGTGTCTGCTGATGACATGAGCTGCCAGCTTTGCAGCGTGAACTGCAGCAGAGCCACATCATCTACGATGCCAGCAGACAACAAAAAAGACCCCAGTGTGAGCTGGTTTTCAATAAACTTGGCGCTTTAGAAACTGTAGAGGTTCCTGGCTCAGTCCGCACAGTTTCCTTGCTTTTGTCCCCATCCTGCTATGTATGATGCTTTATTCGTCTTTAGCAAGGTGTTTTAGGTCCATGTAATTGTCTCTGGTGCCTTATTTTATAATGAAGTGTCGCAATGAATGAACAAATGAGGTGTTTTTACTTTAGTAGGTCACAGAGAGAGGTAATTTATTGAGGCTGTGGAGAGTAATGGAGCCTGTTCTGCCGTGGACGGGAGCATTAGTTTTTGTGAGGCGTCAAGCTAATCCACTGACTTAATGTCCTCATGTGCCATGTGCACGAGGATGAAACTTAAATCACTGTCTATAGCTGGAGTGAGCACCAGGAGGGACTGTCAGCCAAGGCCATCAAACATCACACACAGGTTGTTTAAAAATGCATCATTTCTGTCTCGTCTCCTCCAAATAAGTAATCTGAAATGATGAGGTTGATGCAGCCTCACCTTCATCTCAACCACCGATCTGTTACTTTTACAAGACATTTAAAAACCCGAGTCCAAAGAACAGAGCTATGTCAGCGTCCAAAAGATTACAGGAGCAAGCTGGAATCAAAAATCAGCGTAACGTCTGGTCACAGGAGCTGCTGGTGCAGAGACACTGAAACTGTATCAACACTGTGAAGCATCAGTTGGTAAAATACCATGACTGGTGTCCTAATGTGTGAACAGTTTGACTTCACACATGAAGCAGCTGCAGGGCTCGTCTCCAGATGACATCATCACTGATCTCGCCTCTGTGGTGTGACTTGAGGACAAGTTCCTGTCGAGTGTCACTGTCAGTCATTTTTAAACTAACGATAAAGAGAAAATGTGTCTTCCATGTGCGTTTACCGCTCTGCACGTTGTTGGACGTCTGTGATGTAGTACAAAGTTTAGTTTTTCCTTTATGTCTTTCCACACTTCCACTTGTCTCTCCACTGCTCCACAGCTGCAGCTGGCAACTGCTACACACATCCTGGTGATTGTGTTTGATTGGTAAACCTCCTCCCTTATGGAGAAACAACTGATGCTCGTCTCCAGGTTGTCGTTGTATACATTGCCAAATATTTGAATGTACTTTGCATGAATCTGTTGCAGGTAATGGGAGGCTCTGGACGTTTGTACACTTGCTTTGTGTCCTGTCACCATTGCCCGTGTCCAGCCTTTGCCCACACTGTGCTCCACAAAAATGAAGGCCTGCTGGTGAGTCTCACGCACACACACTATGACGCTCATTTCAAGTTGAAAACGGAGCCTCGGTCTGTGTTTGGTGCCACATATATCTCATACATCGAATGCTCGGTCACATTATTCTTACTCTCTACATCTGTGTTTTAGATTGTGGTTTCTGAGATTTGTTTAAACTCAGCTATCATATCTGCACTGGTACGAAAGGATTTCAAAAAATACCCGACCATACACAGTAAAAAACACACAAATGTACACGTACCAGTGTCCTGAGTATGAATTTTGGACAAGCAGTAGCTCAGAGCACATGTATGTTAGAACAGCAACAGCATATTTTGCACATGTAGGTGAAATCTGCTCCACAGTTGGTGTCTCGTCGGTCAGGTGTTTGTCCTGGAGAAAACTTTCGCCCAGTGAAAAGCGTGACGAAGCACACGTTGAAATGTGCGCAGCAGATGTATTGTGGTCTGGTTGTATATGTGTCTGGTCAGCAAATGGTCGTGTCCACCCCAACCGGCTCTTTTCGCCGCATATCTGCAAGCAAACAACCTCAGCAGAGTAGCAGAGAGACTAGTTTTCCCTGGAGGATGCTGCTAAAATCAGTGTGAGAAACAGAGCTGCAGCAGAGCCAGGAGACTCTCTGAGAGAGAATCAGCACCACTGATATCATCGTTCCCCACGAAAACACAGTAGAGACAAAAAAAGACTATTATTTAATTCATCAAACTCGCCTGACACGTAAAAAGCCACTTAAATAGATTTTGAAGTTTATTTTGTGCTGTTAAATGTTTGGAAGCTAAATGAGACATCTGGTGGATCAGATTTTAATATAACTCCCTGGTCTAAAAGTAAAAACTCTGCAGCACTCAGGAGACTCTTGAGTCCGACCATGCAGGGCCGCTGGAGCCACTGTAATCATTCAGAGTCCAACATGAGTGGATAAGACCGGACCAAGTCCACACTGCTGATAACAGACAACGAGGCTCTCCCTCCAACAGCAGGCAGCCATGAGCTCATAAACACAGCTGACAGGAGACACTAGTAAACAAACGTCTGTACTTTTGTCCCTTGTCCTATTGTTTATGTAAAACCCTGTTCCGCAGGTGCCGGTGTGGAGGAAACCTCATTTATAAGGCATAGAACAGGCTGAGACGGAGGGAGAAAACAAGTCAATGATTAACTTGTTCATATTGATAATGATGAGAGGAATGTGTTCAGTGACACATGCATAAATACACAACGGCAGGGCTACTTCTCATTCAACACACACATCAACTACCGGCCTTGGCTTCTCATTCGTCAAAAACACTCTCGTGACCCTGTTGATCATGTGTGCTTTTCATATTTGTAATTCTAGGTCCATAATTTAATTAAAAAAATTGAGATACTCGTGGAATTTGCGTTAAAACAAATAATCTCAGATTGAAATTTACAGTCTTTTAGTGGGAAACTTCCAGCAGGTCAGAAAAAAACGGTCTCTTTTTTCCAGTCTGGTGTTTACGCCAGATCTTTGAATTGAAATGACTGCGGTGCCAGTGTCATTAGGGCTTCATATCCGTCTCATTAATCACTTTGGTGCCTGTGGTCACTTCATGAATCAGTGTCTGTGCTGTTCTCTTCCAGTGCAAACACATCCTGGCTGCCTACCTTTGTCAGGCCATGGGTGTGACTCAGCAGGAGAGTGTGTCTGATCAGCAGATGTCCGTGCTGCTCAGTGGGACACCAGCACCCTGACACCCAGGTACCCCACCACGACCAACCTACAGCAGCTGGACCAGCACACCCGGGCCCAGAGGGACATGTTGGACCATGATTCAGCTTTTTTGGACCACTACAAAGAGGGGCGGGCACATGACCGTGGCTCCTGCTCTTTCACATGTACCCCTGAAAGATGCCAGATGTGGCTTTATTTATATTATCTTTTGGAAGATATGTTTTTTATTTGTTTCCAGGGAAACAACTTCTGTTTACTGTGTGCACTGCTGTGCTGTTTCTAAGGTTATTTTTAACAGATGTCACATCAGTCAGTGTTTTTTTTTTTCCTGAGCAGCTTTTGTAAACATCAAGTGTCTCAAATTGAGATTTTCAGAATAAAGACCGTCCTGTAACAATATAAACATTACCTTTATTAACAAAATAGTTCACCATACATACAGATTGCATCATGTTAAATAGCAGTATCAGTTTGCAGTTTGTAGTTTTTGAATGAAAGAAAGAATGGCCTCTGGAAAGGTTGCACATCAGCTTGACCACAGTGGATGTTTTTCCTGATTAGTAGCGACACTACAGCACACTGACAGATAGCTACTTAGGAATGAAAGGCAGGAATGTTGAATTAGATCAACTTGTTATTGTCCATCTTAACCTTTTTAAAAATCGCAAAAGAAGGCAATAGTTTGACATCAATCAGTAGCTTGTAGAAAGCCGGACACCTACAGTACTTATTTTTTAACACATCAGTCAACAAAGACAATAATACAACGTTACAGTGCAGTTACAGTATAGATGTCTCCATTGGAATGTACTAAAACGTTGGCACACTCCTGTATTTTAGCCCTTGAAGTTCGTTCAGAGGTGGTACACTGGACACAACAGCAAATGAAGGGAGAGAGTGAAGCGCTCAAATCAAGGAACACTTGTTAACACCAACACGACATGATTCACCATCACCAGTGAAGTACACCAAACAGGAAATAATCTAAAATGTCAGTGCAATGTGTTTTCGTTTGTGTAGTGATGGCTCTCAGGTGACAAAAACACCTTTATTTTCTTGACATAAATTACAATACTCAGAAAAAAAAATACTCTCCTTGGCTCTGATTAAATTTACCAAACCTCCTTTTGTGATCTATCACCACACTGAACACCCCACCCTGGAGGAAAAGACACAAAGCATTTGTTTTTTTATTTGACTTAGTGGAGGACACAACTGCTGCAGCTGTGCTCCCTCAAACAGAAAGAAAAATTGATTTCCTGTGATTGAAATGAGTCATCAGTGTTGTATGTTTTCATGGTTTTTCCACCCTCAGATATGCTCTGCTGTATCAAATGCCTCAGTTGGGTCAGTGACTTGAGCAGCTTCGGGGTGAGTGACTGTATGAACAGCCTCGGGATCCCAGCTGAGACCATCGTCGGGGGTGGG
>OMNW01009612.1:0-22669 GCA_900303245.1 Selene dorsalis
CCCTGGGTCCCTGACGGGCTCCACTCTTCCGCCGCCACGGACCCGCATCTTCAAGATCATCGTGATCGGGGACTCCGGGGTGGGAAAGACGTGCCTCACGTACCGCTTCTGCGCCGGCAAGTTCCCCGAGAAGACCGAGGCTACGATCGGGGTGGACTTCAGGGAGAGGCTGGTCGAGATCGACGGCGAGAAAATCAAGGTGTGCGCTGACGTCCCACCTGGAACACCTGTGTAGACACGGTCCAGATGCACGTGCAGATGTTGTGTTTGTGGTTTCCTGTACTAAAATAAAGAAGTAGTGATCCAGACGTGGCACAGCGTTTAGGGAAGAGGCCAGAGGAAGAGAGGCATCGTCCAGCGTCACTCTCAGGCACCAGTGCCTTGCTCAAGGGCATGCCAAAGGTCATGGGGGTGTCAGTTCGCTCTTCACCTGCTCCTTGTCCTCTGTGTGCAAAATATTCAGACAGTTAAGATGAGCAGTGATTTGTAAACAGCATGGACAGAGCAGCTCCACAGTCAGAGACCAAGAGAGGCACGTGCATTGATCCACATCAGAGCAGCTACATTCAGGTCTGATTCCAGGTCTTGGCTCGGCTCAAGTTTAAAAACTGTAGGAGCCTACCACAAAGCTGTGTTGGCCCCATCCACAGCATCATCTGATTTCAGCTTTGGTTATGGAACATCAGTTGGCGTGTGAAGAAACAGAGCAGCAACCCGGTCATTTTAAATTACACTGAAAATGGAAATTGAACTATTTTTGACATATATTAAAAATAACAGTTTTTTCTTGGCATGATTGTAAACAGACACCTGGAATTGCATCATTGCATCACAACTTTGCACTGAACTGTCTTCCAGTGTGTTCCTTTTCTGTTTTCCTTCCAGCACCCACACACTACACCTCTCACAGTCCCATACAGTACTGCTGCCACAGATTTTCTCATCCAACCCTTTCTTGTGGGTGTTTGTAACCGGTTGTGACAAAAAATCACTCTTTTTGTGGGATTTGATCCATTTCCACTCTGTATTCCACAGATCCAGCTGTGGGACACTGCAGGCCAGGAGCGCTTCAGGAAGTCCATGGTGCAGCACTACTACCGCAATGTGCACGCCGTTGTCTTCGTCTATGATGTCACTAATGCTGCTAGCTTCCGCAGCCTCCCCGCCTGGATCGAGGAGTGCAAGCAGCATGCTCTGGGGACTGAAGTACCCAGGATCCTGGTTGGAAACAAGTGTGACCTCCAAGACTCAGTGCAGGTGGGCACAGATGTGGCGCAGCAGTTTGCAGATGCTCACTCCATGCCTGTGTTTGAGACGTCTGCTAAAAACCCAAACAGCCAAGGAGACAGAGGCCACGGTGCTGGAAACAGCGACCATGTCGAGGCTATTTTCATGACGGTGGCCCACAAGCTGAAGTCGCAGAAGCCTCTGGTGCTGAGTCAGCCATCCTGCGGATCAGGGGGCACCATCAACCTGAGCAGGGCCATACATGATGGAGGTGATGGGAACAGGAGCTGGGGCTGCAGCAGCTGCTGAGGGAGGAGCAGGGAGGAAAATCAGGGAGATGACTTCAGCCCCAGGCTGTTGATCAAGACAAGGCCAGTGAAACTGAAGTTGGATAGAGCAGATGGAGGAGAGTTGGTCTGAGTTGGAGTGGATCAAACAGAAATGGCTTCACAATCAGAACAGCACATAGACAAATGCCTTCATGTGAAAGTGACCCATTTTTCCTGTGCTTGTGCTTGATTTTTATAACTTGACTTTGAATGGTCCTGGGCAGTTCATGGTGTGAATGTTGTTTTTGGAAAGCCAAACTTTACTGTTGATTCATGGACATGATGCTGAACAAGTAGCCAAAAATCTGTCAGTCCCAATCCTGCCCCCTCCAAGTGTCAGGGCAGTTATCTTCATCTGCTCATGGGAACACAGTGGCATTATAAAATATCTATTTCATTTTTATTTCATTTTGAGGGCGGGGTGTCACAATGTTAAATCTGAGTGTTGAGTTTTGGCCTGAACAGCGTTCACTGTCATGTGACCTCAAAAACCAGATCAGCAGTTAATCAGAGCAGCTTTACTGCAGCATGACCACCGCTTCTTCATGCAGACAAAATAACAGCAGCAGTCTATGACTCTGCTTTAGGCCTTAGTTTTAGTGCATTATCTGTGAAGGTGTTTGTGGCCCAGCCTTCCTCCTCATCACTACAGAACATGAGGCTCAGTGGTTGGTTGGAGCTGGTCTGGTCTTGTTTTAATTCAGCCACATCATTAAAGGTGCCCTGTGAACAGACACAGCTGTGTTCAGGTTCTTCTTTAAAAAGAGAGCATCACACAGTATTAAATGTGAAACCTGTGTCAGAACACGCTGTTAGCTAGCACGCAGTCTTCTCTGCCACTGCTAACACATTGTAAATGGCACAGTGAAATATGAGGCAAACAGGGTGCCTTTAAGTGTGGCTGCTGGATGGAAACAGTAGTTCCTTTTGAAAATTGGAGCATTTTAGTCTGAATTTGAGTGACTTACTGTCACTAATTGCATTTAATGATGAGTTTTACCAAGCAACAGCCTGAGGGAGGAGAAAACGAGTGTGTATTGAGGTGGTTTTAGTTAGTGCAGTTCTCAACTTGTGACTGAATGAGGCTCTGGACTAGTCTGGGACTGGTTATTGATGTCAGGCAGAGCATGGTCTCACTGGGGGCCTAAGAGAGATTTATGTGGATATATTTCATGCTTAAGGATGGAAGAGGATATTTTGAAAAGCAGTCAGCTAATGTACAACCCTTACTGTCATCAAGTACTTAACTTTCATTTAATCAAATGAACACCAACCAGATGAGGTGAATCAATGAACCTGAGATATTTGAGGTCCCTGATGCAGCTGCAGTGTTAGTCAGCTGGAAATATGTTTTAGCTTTGGTCCAATTAGATGAAGCTGTGTCATTACTGTGGGCTGAGGGTCTCACACATTAAGGAGCTATATGCTAGATTTGCTATTTCTAACAGATACAAACACACAGCTGATGACACGCTGACATGCCTTGTGCTCACTGCTTCCAAATGCAGAAAAGTCTGTCATTGTGGGTTTGAATGTACCTCTGTTACCACCAAGCACTGTGGCTAACACACTGGCAGTGTTTGATGTCATCATAAGACGTTTCTGAATTAGTGTAGTCCTTGAAATAACATCTGCTAATCAGGCCTCTCCCTCTCGCGAGCCTGCTCTTCATGTGTAAAGTGGACTGCACTTATCTGGTGCCTTTAGATCACTCAGAGTACTTTACACTGTAGGCCACATCCACCCACTCACACACACACACACACTGATGGGAAAGCTGCCAGGCCATTGGAGTTCAGTATTGGACCCTAAAGACACATCAACATGTGGGATGGAGGAGCTGGGAATCAAACGACTCTCCGTCAGATTAGTGTATAAGCACCCCCCCAGGTAAAGGATTTGAAAGGGAACCAGTTCCTCCTGCTCAGGAACAGGCTTAGATAATATACAGTCAAAGACACAGTGACGACACTCACCTGTCATAGTGTGTGTGCGGCTTTGTGCTGCACATTGCTACATGTACATGATGCCTCTTCCCACTCTGAGCTGGTGATATATTTTGCATGTGTGTTGTATGATGAACATTGTTGCCATGACAGCGCACTCTTGCGTCTCGTAGCCACAGCTGGTCTCGTGGCTCCCCTGCTGATCACTGCTGTACATAAACATCGTCCTGAAGGATCTGGACTGTCAGTCAAACCAAACGGCCTTCATTCAGGACTCACTGCTCAAAGGACTGTACGACCATGTTGTAGATTTGGTTTCTGTGTCTTGTTCTTTGAAGTGTCCTTTCACATTGATGCGTGCACACTGGACTGGGTCCTTACATTTCCTGTTGCCGCAGCCATGAACTACAAACACTGGTTCTTTACCTCTCATTGCAGAAGCTCACAAAGGAACAGTCAGGCAGAATGGTATTAATTCAAAAAGTCACTATGAATGAAATCACTGGGGACAAGGGAAAGAGGGAGGCTTGCAACGGTTTTGTCATGTGTAACCTTGCAATAAACTTCTCTCAACATTACACACTACGGAGTCGTCTCTCTCAGAAATCACTTCAACCACATTTACTCTTTCATTTATTGAACGCATAAAATGTACAAAGATGATTATGAATTAGAACAAACTAAATCAGTCCTGATGGGGCTTGTATGCAGATCTTGTACTTCTATAAACTACGTCTCCATACTGATGCTCCCATGTCTCAGCAGGGACCGTCAGTCCACAGGCTGCGTCAGGTCAGCCGGGTGTATGGAGGTGGTTCGGAGGGGCCCTCCTCCTGATCACCGGTGGGGCCCTGGTCAGTGGACTGAGCTGGAGAGTTGAAGAGCCTGTCATCGCCACCTGCTGGACACGCAGGAGAGCTACATTACAGACCGTCTGCAGCCACTGTTACAGCAGGGGGGAAATCACCTTTGTTTGCCAGGATCGCTGACGTTTTTTTATTTCATCTGCCAAAACTAAGAACAAAACAAACACTGAGGAACAAATAACCCTCA
The DNA here is from genome assembly GCA_900303245.1 of Selene dorsalis. NCBI lineage: Eukaryota > Metazoa > Chordata > Actinopteri > Carangiformes > Carangidae > Selene > Selene dorsalis. Next base: position 4,556 of record OMNW01009612.1, read on the forward strand.
TAACATTCCAGAATAAACTGATAAACCAGGCCTACAACTCATTCTATTAGCTGAGTTTAATGATTTTACATTTTAAAAAATATTATTTCTCTAGATTTTATTCTCAAAATTATGACCTAGTTTTGACTGAACTTTGGATTGACACATTATCAGCGATGACCAAGCTCCCAAAAACTGGAGTGAAATATTTTTTCCCCTGTTTTTTTTTCCCACACTCCAACTTTCATTCATGTAATATTGTGTAAAATCTGGTCCTAATACTCCATGGTAGAAAACAACCCCGAACATGAATAGTGATTTTCCTTTTCTGGGAATAACAAAACCACCTGTTTTCAACTCTCAAGAGGCAGGTCAAGTAAAAAGTTTTTCTCAGAATTACCTCGCCAGGTACACACCATCTCTGTGTCTCCAGGGTCACACTGAGGAACAAGTGTTTCCTACAACACACACACACAGTCAGAGATTCAGAGTGGGCAGTTAAGTAAAACTTTGCAGCCCTGTTTAAGGGCAGAAGTCGACTGCTATGTTTACTGTCCATGCAGGACTCAAGTTAGACTGATGATGCAGTGGTTCAGCAGCTTCAAGGTAGCTAGCTGTGTTTCCTACACATCCAGTACTGAGTCAACTGCTTGGTGGAGAGAAGGATTCATCATTGTCGGCAGTGAATTCAACCTTTACACAGAGCTTCAGGAATCGGACACAGAATGATTTAACATTCTGATCTAAACCTGACTGAGTTTAGAAAAACAGAGCTGCAGAAAACACAGAGAAAGATGTTCTCAAATACAAACTGTTCCTGTTGTAACTACAGTTACAACAGGAACTACAGTCTGTTTTTGTTCTAATATGTTTTGAAAGAGGTTAGTTGATTAACTGTAAACATCTTAATAATGTACTTGTACTTCTTTGCACTAAAACAAAGGGACAATTTAGAGTTCTCATTATTTATAGGTTATTATGCTATTATTTTATTGGTCCAGCCCACTTGAGGTCAAATTGTGCTGTATGTGGCCCCTGAACTAAAATGAGTTTAACGCCCTTTAGAACTTCAATCGTCTCTCATCATAAATTCATTTGATGAAATGTCTCCAACCTGTACTTTGACTGTCTTTATGAGGAAGTGACATGTTGTGTCAGAAGCTTCTTAAATCATATCAGGAGGCAGAGACAGACGTGTAGTTCATTAAAGTAAACCCGCCAGCTACCAGGCTAACTGCTGCTAGAAATTTTGGGCCCCATGAAAAAAAATTACATTGGGCCCTCCTGCGCAGCTGTTGTCACAACATCTCTAGGACCTAACTGACCCATTAAAACCTTACATAACTCCAACTTTGAAGGCTTGCAACTGTCTTTCTTCTTGAAGTTCAATACTACCAGTACAATATTTACTGCTAGTGATTTGTACATGCAAGAGTCTAAACCCCTAGTAGAACTAAACCCCCGTTGAGAGGTCTGGGGGCACACCCCCAGAAGAATTTTGTGATTTTAACATGTAAATCAAGCATTCTGGTGTACTCTGAAAAGAAAATAAAGGGAGAAGACATTTGCTTCACATAAACTTGTACATAAACTGTACTTACAGAGGTTCCTATCATTGTAATGGCAAGGATGGCTGGAGTGTATGAAACTTAAAATGAATTAAAAAAAGGGTCTAGTGGGGAGCTCTGGCTGGGGAGCAAAAACAAAACTAATTTTTAAAAAACACGTCCTGCCAGCTGAGAATATTACTGCCAGGTATTGTCTCCCCTCTATTAAATATGAAAGGAGACTGAAGATCACAGACATGTCTGTTTTGATGATACAAGTCAGAGGTCCTGGAATGTGTGTTTCTCTTCTATAATACACATTCTACATCTTGGACACCGATGGGAGAAGGAGGCCGCTACGGCATGGCTTTGGGACATGAGCATGGATCTATTACCCATGGTTGTGAGCGCAAGTGCACTAAGGCAGGACCAAATCATTTCATGCAGATACAAGGGGGTGGTCACTGGTCGGTCAGTATGGATGTCTGCTTTTTGGTCAATGTGGATATTCAACTTGTCAAAAACAAGTAAAAACAGAGATCATTAATTTTATTTTACTGCTCTATTTGAAAAAAAATATTCTCAGTGATGATGGTTTAATAATTTTATGTCAGTCAGGGGCCCTTGGAATTGTCCTAACTTCCTCCCCCCTATACGGCACCACTGACCATAACAGCTGAATCAGAGTTAAAGTGATCTGAGTTTTCTGGAGTCAGAGTTTTCAGTAAACCTGCTCTCTGGAACAGAGCTCTGGTTTATCAAGAAGGACGAGGTCAGGCTCTATGAAGCCAGAAACACATCATACATCAACATATGTTGAACCTATTCACCAGTACAAACCTCTGGTGTGTTACATTTGATCTGTGTTTATCCTCTTTAGGTTATTCGTATAATATTTTTGTTCCATTCACTGCAAATGTGTAGATCTTACCAGTCCAGTCCTGGTGTCGTAGCAGGCACAGCGCGGCAGACTGCGGCAGCCTAGGTAGGCGATGAGAGAGGAGAGGAGCAGGCTGATGGTGCAGCTGAGCAGGATGGTGGCGTTTGCTCCCTTCACCATCCGATGCAGCACAAACGTCTGAACAGAGACACAGACAGAGTACCTGGAGTACATGGTGGGCCTGCACCTTCACTTCATCATCATGATCACAAATTCAAAACTAATCAGCTGCTCTCATGATGCAGTTACAACATTAAACCAACAGGTGGAATATTACTGATGCCTCCCACTGACACTTATTGTCTGATTATTTTCTTAGAGCCTTACTTACCACTTGAGGACTGTCATGGTGGTGGAAGACGTCCTCGTCCTCCTCCCCGTAAGTGAGAGTGAGACATGAGTAAGCTGAGATGAAGAGCGCAGCCACACAGGAGAGGCCTGCTGCTGCCACCATCACACTCACCTGCAGGGACACATGCAGAAACACCACTCACACATCATTCTGTGTCGTCTTGTTTCAGAGGGGAAACATCAGAGGCTTTAAAAGCAGGAACATGGAGCATCCAGTCACTGGACTCACAAGTAAGGAATGAATCATCTTTTTCCTCCTCCTCATCATCATCATCATCATCATCAGCATCACCATCAACAGAACATTGCAAGAAACTGAGTCTTAACCATTGTTAGAAAGACAAACCTTCCAAAAGCAGCTCAGGCTCACCTGACTGCTCTTCTGGTTTGCTTGTAATGTACTTTCAAAAATGTTTAAACATGAAATGTTTTATTTCTTGTTTTTTCCCTCATTGTGGCCCTTACACTCTGTCACACTGGATTTATTGTCTGTTGAGACACATTTCACCTAAACGTGTCCGTATAGTGGTTTGGATGATAATTCCATGATTGTTTGTTCTTCCTGTTTCCTCAGCTTATGTTAGGAATGACTGTAGGTAGGTTTAATTCCAGGAAGCTGCAGCTTCAGGACTTAGGGCTGGATTCAAAGGACTCTAGTTTTTTTTTCTGCCACAACATCACTTTGTGAGTTGAGTTTCTGTTGTTTATACACAAAACAAATTAGGTCTCTGGTACAGTCGACACATGCAAATAAACAGAATGAGGAGGATTCAGAAAACATGAGATTCCAGAGGATGACAGACAGCCAAGGCTCATGGACTGGACTGGAACCCAGGCTGCAGTGGTTAGGATCACACACTCACTGTGACATGTTGTCTGACTTTGTCTGGTTATGTTGTGACCATTTGTTGCATATGCACTACTCACAAAAAGGTGGGGGTAGTCAACGTTGGGGTGAAATTGATGGAAAATGTGAAAAGTTCATGCTACAGTGATATTATATCATGAAAGTAGGACATTTACAGTATGGAATGGTTATTTATTGAAACAAAAACTAACAACAGTGGTGGGTACACCACAGCAAAACACATCAATGTGTCAATAAGGAAGTCCACTTCTCTGCCTTTCTGTGACTCTTCCAGTCTCTCTGTGGCTCTGTTCAGCCTGCTGATGACACTGTGTGACACTCAGCTCCGTGGACACTTCCCTCTGACAACATCCCCTAACTTTTTCTGAGTGTATGTTGTCACACTGATGAAGAAGGTGTTGATTGTGTGTTGTGCTCTCAGGGGCCCCGCACTATGACAGTGGTGAAGCTGGGTGTGCAGAGACATGCACCTGCACAGAGGTGGGATGACTTGTGGGTCATTGGAAGAGGAAACCAAAACAGATGGAGGATCAGAGCAGGACAGTATTACATAAAGAGTCTGTAGCAGTACTATTGGTGGACCAGAAGAAAAACTACAGACTAACTAAAACCAGTGACTAACTTACCAGCAGTGAGTGTTTCCTCTGGGAGGCGAAGAGGGCCAGGACACCAGGAGAGGCCATGACCTGCAGGAGAAGACCAGGATGAAGTGAGGGAGCAGCAGACACTCCTGCTGCACCACAGCTGGACTTTAGTGTACAACAAGTGCTGATAACATGAAGATCCTTAATCCCTGCAGCCAGCCGTGACGTCATGGTTAGATACGGCAGTAACAGGTGAAAGCTGCTGCCGGACACACCAGGAAGTCTCTGACGAGCGCGTTACCTGTGGACAAGAGTTTAGAGTGGGTGTCTCACCAGTCCTCCCCACAGCGGCGTCCTGGTGCCACTCAGCGTGGTGTCCTTACGGAAAACCGCGTCCATGAACCCGCACACCACACAGAGACCGGCACAGGCGATCTGGAGCACGCCGAGGACCAGCACGCTCCTCTGGTTGAAGATGAAGTACCTGTGTCGGTCCATGTCCGTGAATCAAGCGGCGACAAGTCCCGGATCCACAGCTGGAGCGTGGGTCGCTCCTCGGGGTGACGGTGTGACTACCGGCCCCGGGGTCAGAGACAGGAACCAGGCTGTGGAGACTATGCCGAGCTAGTTTTCATCTCAGAGAGCGGAGTCTCCGCTGTTTCCTACCGCCATGTGTGTGTGTGTGTGTGTGTGTGTTCCGGGCTGCGGGCTCCAGCTCCAGCTGCTTCCGCAGGTAGCAGGTTATCCATTAACCTGGCTGTCCAGCAGCAGGACCGAGAGCAGGGAAGTCCCCGCCCACAGTGAGGACTGTCAGGTTGATGACCCCTCCTCCTTCCACCCGCCACACAAAGCCCGAAAAACTGTAGGTACCTGTGTTATGTGTGAACTATATGATAAACTCAGCAGAGGCTTCTCCTGCTGCCGGACCACGGCAGAGTGACGTCAGCAGCGCAGGTAAGCTGACACACAGGAGGCCACACCGATCACTGACTGAAGTTCGCTTTGTCTCCAACATTGTGCCCTGGTTTGAGCACGTCAGTGTCAGAAGCAGGAAACAGCTGTCCAGAGCAGTTACAGGCTGCAGACACACCACTGTCCCACCACCGTGGGAGAACATCCAACACCTCAGTAACACAATACTACATGACAACAACCACATGAACACTTGAACCAGCTTCTGTCCCCAGGACAAAGGTCTCCTGCCCTGTGCAAAGAAAAACATCTAGAGGAAATCATTCATTGCCATGAAATATGTTCATTAGTAAGACAGCACACAGCACTTCAGATCCTCTCATCCTGGTGCTCAGTTCTTTAAACTGCTTTTATCATGTCTTGTGTAGATGTATTTGTTAGATGTGATATGTTTTTAATGTAGCACATATAAGCCAAAAACACATTTCTGCCATAAAGCTTTGTTCTTTCTTTCTTTCTTGGATGGATTTCTACCCACTATTGATCATGTTTGAGGTTTTCAGTGTAACTGCATATGTCCCACTGTAGGACTGACAGAGGTAGCCCACATCTCATCTTTTCCTTTTCTCAACTTTATGTCCTTTGTGTAGAAGTTTGTTCCACCTGTGAAATAAAGTGAGTGTCTACGTTCAGCCTAGATTATGAGATAAAAAGTCCAAAGTATGTCACACAAAAAAACTTGCGTGATTGGGTTTTAATTACAACAATACATTAAAACCATTTTGTAAGAACTCAACAGTAGTGATTTTATTTGAGTTGAACAAAGAAACACAGTTTTTTCACCCACTTATTCGGCAAATGGAACAGTTCTGTAGATCTCTTCTGGTTGCTGTAAAGGCAGATAATTTAATACATGTTTCCATTGTAGATTACCAGTGTTTATAGAACCCATGACAGATGAACAGCTGAGAGAGGATCTATCACCCTAATGCGATGGACAGGCTGTTTTTGGATACTGCAGATGGAAAGAACAACAGCCCAGCAGTTGCAGATCCAACCCTGTGTCTGAGAAAGAGAATCAAAGAGAAGATTGAGATTAGATCGATGCATGCAAGGTGAAGGAACTGAAGAAAGAGTGACTGTAACAAAGAACACTTGACTGCTGTTTTTTTACAGGAGGAAAGTTGCAGCATTTACGATTCTTACATTGATTTAACTGACTTTCCACAACATGCTTTAGTTATCTCTGGTTTATGCCTTTAATTATCACAGCGGGGGAACTGTATGAAAAGACTAAGGGACCTACGTCTCGACTCTATATAACAACCAATAAGTAAGAGATGTCACATTGTTAGGTTAACGCTGAATACATGTTGGCTTTTTGCAGTGGTCATTGTGTGAACCTCCTATCTTGGTTATACTCCTAAACAAATAGGAGCTCTTCCAATTCAGAACATGCAAACATTTTGGGTGAGTTTGAATACTGACCTTGTTTAGGGGAGGGCCACAGTAATGGTCTACTTTGCTGAAGTGAAGCAGGTGGGGTTGTAGTATGGTTTGTTTTTGTCTGTATATGAGTGGGTCCAAGCTGAATGTTGAGCTTGTGTTGGGCAGTTTACAGCTATGGGGTTGATTGTAGGTGGGTAACAGTGTCATGTGGTGTATCCCTCACCTCCCAAGGAGAGGCTGCTGATTTTTTGGTTTTCAGGGCTGTTTATTATTTTTGTGTGTTGTCGGTGCGGTTAGTAGCAGTTGTCCCGGGGGCACCCGAAGGAGGTTGGTCTTCCTCAATACAGACAATACCCACCACCAGAACACACATCAAGACTGAGCTGCAGTTAGTTGGTTTGAAGTCAGGCACATTAGGCTGGCCCACACTCTCAGTCACTCTCTCGTGACACAGCAGTTTTCTCTGCTCATTTGGATGTGATTCAGATGGTGAAGTTTTTTTTTTTTTGGATAACTGTAGTCATATTTAAACCTTCTGTCAGTCACAGTTCCCTTTAGCCAACATTTTCACTGCTGACCAGAAGTCTCCAGTTGAGTTCAATGAAAGTTGCCACTTCAGCTAAATTGGTTTCATTTTTTCAATAGCAGAGCCTCCCCTCTCTCAAAATTTCTTCCAGGGTGAGCTTCCCATGTGAATTTGCAAGCAAATGAATGATTACATTAGTTGCAAAATAATACGGCATAAACATACAATCCATCTCAACTTTTATCTCACATGTCTTACTTTGGGGATAATTCATTTCTGTCATGCACTGGCAGAATCAAGTGTCCATATTTTGGGGAGGTTTGGTATAAGGCATATGAATATCTTCTTATAAATACAGAGTTGAATTAGGTGGCTACAACCTCATGGAGAAGCTCCTTTTTTATTTCATTCATGAAGAGAAACTCAAATAAAAACAGATTCATTACACAAAGTGATATAATATTTTAAACCCTTTTTAATTTAATTTCAGTGATCACAGCTTACAGCTCATGAAAACCTAAAATCTCAGCATAGTGAATTCTGAATTTGGTTACCATTCATACAGAATAACTACCAGGTAGACCAGGGTCATGGCTGATCTTGGGAAATAGTCTTATATTTTGAGGAGCTGTTTTCTGATTTGCATGAGCTGTAAGCTACAGAAAGGCTTAAAAGCCAACATTTGAGCTTTTGGGTCCAGGTGCATCACACACCTCATCAAGAAAAGATAAGGACGACTGGTACAGGTTGATACGGCTCATTAAAGAGAGTAAGAAAGACTAGAAGATGCTGACACCAGTTTCACATAGGTTCTGAGGAAAACTAAAAAAAACTGGAACCAGTAAACACCGGTTCTTATCTGAGCAGGTGGACATTTGTTTTGACCAATATATCAAAAATAATTGACATTTATATTCTTCTTAAAAAAACAACAACTTAGTCTTGGGTAAGAAATAATGGGGTCAGACGTAATGAGAAACTTAGTGCTGACCATGCAAAAGGAAGAAAACGTGAGGATTAGAATCGTGAGTAGGCCGGGCCCATATTGAAGAAAGATTACAGCATTATTTTTGGACAATTTATATTAGTTTTAAAAAGGAAAATGGGAAGTAACCTCCACTAATTTGAATAAGAGATAGTATTCTCTTTAGGTAATAAAAAGAAAAGTACAGAGCCCAGCTCCTCAGTCTGATCTGGATCTGACCCAGGTTTATGCCCATAAAACAGTGGGCTAAACTCGACTGCACCTAGCTCTGATGGTATTGATCATTTTGGAAGGGTTATTTTGAATATTTTTGTAACCAGATGAACACTTTTTGGAACATTGGTGTTGTATCATTTAATGTTGAAAATAAACGGTCCTTGATCACAACTGGCCCATTTTTGGACCTTTATTTTTGCTCCAACATCAGCTCCTTGTCTTTGATCCGTTGTTAATCATAGCTTCCTATACATGAAATATCTGAATACTCGCAGACATGTTTTTAAACCTCACCTTTTAAAACAGTGGAATATGATAAATGAGACATACAGACGGACTCTTCATTGTGGACTTTAATATGGTGTCTGAAGATCATCAGGTTAGAAAAGGGAAACATGCTCAGCTGTACTACAGTAACAGACCATCCATTATTTTCCCCTCAAGTTACAAATCTCAGCAAATGCAGTGTTCAACTAATTTCAGATATTATAAATAAATTACTCACTGTGATTTTCTATACTGTACTGTAAGCCATTTGCAAGCCTGAGTAAGGCTTGTAAAGTTACACGCTGTAATTGTACAGTGCTGTGCAAAAGTTTCAGGCACTTGTGAAAAGATGCTGTACAATCTGCATGCTTTGTACAGTATTGCCACGGATAGATACTTCTCAACGAATTTCATACAAAGTGCAGTAAAGGGAAAAACCTGAATCAAATCAATGATTAGTGTAACACCCCTTCAAAACAGCACCAAATGTTGATCAGGGCTCCATGGGGGCCAGACCATCTGTTGGAGGACTCCTGGTTCTCCAGGTACTCTGAGACAGCTCTTAATGACTCTGGTTGTGTCATGGAACCTTCCCTGCTGCAGGATAAGTCTGGACCAATCAGAGGCCTCCTGAAGATGATAGAGAAGAGTCTGAACATCTGAAGTGCCTAAATCTTTTGCACAGTATTGTATGAATGGGGCTGACAGAGTAAGTGTGAGTTACACTAAGCAATACTGCCATACAAATAGTGCTGTTAAACCAGACACCTTAAATTAAGCCCTGGAAACTGCAGCTGCTGCATGAACCTACTGATGTTAGCATTAAGTGAAGACCAGGAAAATGAAAACTGAGAGAAAAGAGGGAATATCCTAAACTTCTAAGCACCAATTATCAGCATGTAAATCATGTTTCTATGAGTAGTATGTGTTGAAGAGGACAGCACCCCCAGCTGCTGACATGTGTCCTTTCAGAACATTTGGTTTCTTGCATAGTTCTTGTGTTGCTTTGGCCCTGAATCTCCAAGGCTGCAATCTGACTGAACTGCTCAAGCACTATGCTGATTGATGAAGCATAGTAACTTCTCAAATATCTACAGTGTGGGCTGCAGCTGCAGGGGATATCAAGTGCCACAATGCTCCAGGAGTCATGTAAGGTGGTAGCACAGGTAGAGGGTTATGTCATTGTCCAGAGGTATTCATCTGCATTCTCATTGGCCAGTGGGAGCCTCCTGTGTCTGCCGGAACACCTCCAGCTCCTGCTTGTACCAATCAGGAGCCTCCGGGCCATTCTTCCCTGCCAAGCCGTGATCGTAGCCGTATGCAACTGTGAGCTCCTCCCCTGTCTTCACAGCCCTCAGTGTTCGGATGCACTTGATTGGGCCAAAACGAGGATGGACATACCTGCACAAAACAAGTCATTTAAACTGATACAAGGAACTAAGGGATCATTGTTTGACCATATGTGGCAATGAAGAAAGATGCAAATGTTGGTGGCAGAAGTGAGAGTTCAAAAACACAATTTAGAAATCATTTTACCTACTTTACCTTAAACTCTGATTTATTCAAAGAAACATGACTAAGCATAAACGACATATTCTCACACCATCCATTAGAAATGATATCCTACATATTAAAGGCTAAACACCATTATATGTGAACATATGAAAGGCTTTTAATATTTATGGTAAGGACTTAGATCCAACAGATGTTCAACAGATGTGAGTGACACCTGCTCCTGTCACTCACATCTGTTTTAGGGGGATCAGTGACTGGAAGTATCAATCATGTATTTTCAATGAAAGCTGACTGTTAATGATTGGTGGCTGATCAGCTGGAGTGTCCCCATCAGCAGCCCGTTTACTGACGTCTGCCCCATACATCTAAATGCAGACATCACGTTTGTGTCCATTGTTATGGAAACACCAGTCAGTCGAACACTATAATTGAAGCTCCAACAATGACGCCTCTTTAAACTCCTTCACATCTTTTCCTCTTTATACAAAATCTGAATCAACTGGACCTGTTGTACCTGCCCCACAGCATGATGGGATGGGGCTAATGGGACTTACTTAACTGTACCATGCAATTCACCTGAGTGCATCTACTTTCCTTATGTCCTACAGGGTCTGTAACTTATTTACTCAGACTCACACTAGTTGCACTAATACACAGTATACATATGTGTGAGTCCTTGCTTCACTAAGTCTCTCCAACAGATGTGGACAGGACAGACAGGACAGGACATTTTTTTATGGGTAATAATAACCAAATACATAATGTGATGAAAGCCTAAGAGCAGCTACTACATGGTCCTGGTCAAGAATTAACTGTCCACCTGAAACTTTTGACTTTTACTTTGAAAATGCCTCTGTACTCACGGATCATATTTGCAGTTGGGGGTGAAGGAGTGGTTTGCCTTGTGGGCCAGAGAAGCACAGTATCTCTCCGTCTGGTCAAAAGGCTGAGGGACGTCAATCACAGTGTCCTCGTCCAGTGAGATTGTGTTTCCATTCAAGGCCCAGTCTCTGCTGTCCACCTGAGGATGTAGCCATGACACACACACACACACACACAGTTACAGGCTCAGGTGAAGAGATGTTTCAACTTTCTTTTAAAGCCCCGCCTTCTCTGATCTATCTGCCATGTTCTCCGCAGCTTTGGGCCGAAAACTGACAAAGGCTGCATCCTCAGTTTTCCTACAGCTGTTGTTGGGACTCTTCAGTAAAGCAGCAGTAGATGATCTGTGAGTTACAGGTGTATTATGATTCAGATATAAAAACTGTAATTTCCTTTTTCTAATTAGTTCAGCTGCTCCTCAGTCTTTCCACATACCTCCAAGCAACTGCAGGTAGATGATCAAACGTGTCGTACCTCTGAGTGTGTGATGCGTACTCCGTTGTAAAAAGCCATCACAGTGTTCATTTCAGCATCTGTCTTGGCGAACAAACCCTGACCTGCCCCTTGAATAGCAGAGTCGGCCACAAACACCCTGACAAACAGAAACAAGACAGTGACAGTGTGATGAGCAGCTCTGAAGTGGCTCCAGCATCACGGAGCAGGGGAGTCATGTGTAGAGTGGGCCCACCTTTGGCTCTCATAGGGGTCAGGAAGCAAGGCGTGGGTGGCCATACATGTGGATGTGGACTTGTCATAGGAGTAAACAGGACCTTAAAAACACAATGAGTATATAATGACTAAGAAATGTAAAAGTCCATAAATCCCTCCCTCCTCCACACACAGTTAATATATGCCCACCTGACTGAAACTACACTGGGACTGATCAAGTTTCCAGCACATCTCATGTGGCTGTACTTTGGCCTGAGTGCCTCACAAACACATTACCTCATGATACAGATAGTCAGGATGGCACTGTCTTGCTTCCTGTGCTACAGTCAGGAGGAGAGTCAGAGAGATCAGACTCTGATCTCATAATCAGCTGATTTTCATTACAAATATCAAATTCGTAGATGTGATGTCACCCATCGTTTTCAAACCAATCACCTGAAATTAATACTCTGCTCTGATTGGCTCACAGCTTCTGTTGTTACCAAAGCTCCAGAGAGAAGCTGAAAGAGGAGATGAAGAAACTATACTGAGATGGGTTTTGGTTCTAAAAACCATAAATCTTCTCTATTATAATCTTCTTATACGCTTCAAATAAAACCCAGAAGAAAAGGAAAATATGAAGCTTAAAAAAACAGGTGTCAATGCATATTGAATATTAAATGTTGACCACACACTGTGTTGAGAGATATTACTGTTCAGTACAGAGTTCATGTGATTTTAATGTTCACATGGAATATTCTATATCTAATAACAGTCTCCATCAGAAAACCAAAAGTATGTGGTTCAATTCTGCAAATTCTCTGTGTTGAAAAACCAACATGGCTGTTGGTGTTGAACAGAACCAAAAACACACCTTCACATCCTGCTGCCACTGACTGAGGGCTACACGTGCACTCACTGTTTGGTGTAACTTGGAAGCGTGGCCTTCCATTCTCGTTGGAGGCGAGGGTGGCGAGACGGGCCTCGATCAGCTCCCCGTCCACAAAGCTTCCACAGAGACCTGTGTGTCCGTCTGGGTAGATGTACGTCACAGAGTCACCGGTCATCTCTCCATCCTCATTCACCTCCCCAAACACAGAGCCCCCGTCCTAGATGTACCACAGTACACACCAACACGCACAATACCCACAGTTAACAAAGGTCATTCAGTTACTTTACATCCAGGTTGTGTATGTACAGAGTGCTTTAATATGTCTTAAAGAACATTTCCTAAATATGGCCAGAGATGTGCTTGAACTCTTGTGAGTTAAGTCTCCACGTGTGACCATTGGCAGTGAGCTGACTCACAGGGTAGTACACCCAGCACTCCCCACAGCGGCTGTTGTCTTTGTACTGGCCCTTGAACACCAGGTGGCCTTCTCCATCAAACTCCTGAGCAAGCCCATTGAGCTCTCCATCCACATATGTGCCATGGAGGACTCCGCCGTCTTCATACGTGTACACCCCCTGGCCCTGCAGAGCGTCATCTATGTAGAAACCCTCTAGCGTGCTGTGGCCAGAGAGGAGACAGAGGACAGCTGCAGTATCATGGAGAATATGTCAGATATGGAGGGTGGGGCTCTTAGTGGGCAGGGAAAACATTCAGTGGTGAGCCTTCAGTGCTAGAACCTGCTAACTGGATACTGTCACATTACATCAGCATCACTGGTTTAGCAACATTTTAGTGATGAAATCAAGGAGAGAAGGGCTAAAGTGATGATTATAGTACCTTCCATCAAAAAAGAAGAACTTGCCCTTTCCATTCTTCTCTCCATGGGTGAAGTGTCCTTCAAAACGATCACTGGAGGAGTAGGTCACTGTGCAGAAACCATGAGGCTGGCCATCGTCATCCAGTGGACCTGAAGGGACACACACACACACACACACACACACACAGAGCAGAGCTGCAGAGTTAAATGTGATGGCACACACCAAGTGACTGAACCACAATTCAAACACTGAATAAAGCAGATTCACATTTAAAGTCAGTGTTTCACAGAGATGTTCCCCCATCCAGAAGAAACAGATAAAGAGACCATCACACAGTCTTTTTTGAATTTTTTAAATGTAATAGAATCAGAGAGAGCAGGTACAGGACATTACACAGACTGCAGCACACCTCACTTTCTAAACTAAATGAATCCCCAGATTTCTCCCCTACATGTGAAGTGTAAAAAAAGAAGGGCCCCAGCATCATTGTATTTGACAGTGACATTTAATTTGCAATTGGAAAAATATTGCTAAGAAAAAATATTGCTAATTTTCACCATATTTTTCTTCCAACAAACAGTAAAGCTAAAACTAGTCTTGTCCCATTGAATATACCTACGGGACAGCTCTCTTTCTCTGCAGGACAGTTGGTTTTAATGGGTAATCTTCTCCTTCTAGCAGCGATGTGTCCTGCTCCAGTGGACTGAGGAAACACCTCCTTCAGTCACACACAGGTACAGAGAACCAGGCTATGTTAAAGGCTAATGACAGGATGTTTTATAATATCAAGCAGCCGTTCCTGGATCACCTTCCCGGTGATCTTGTCGACTTACTGCACATTTTGTCTTCACTAACAGGTCATAGACATTATTGTGTTTAAGAGCCGTCAGATGTAAAGGCAACCGTTTCAAATTCTCCTTTATCCTCTGTGTCACTACTGAACAAAAGTGAACTGTAGCAGTCGACACTATCACTGTTCTTCCTCTTAGTTCTTAGGGTTTTTAGATTCATATTTTTTATTCTACTTGCTTTTTACTATTTATATTACCAATGAGTGATCTGCACAGTATTACACTTTATCCAGTTACTTGATGTTCTGGTGTATGTCCATTGTTGTGTTTGTGTCTGTTATGTTGCTGTCAGTCTGGTGGTTTTTTTAATGTATGTACCTAGTTTTTATCTTATGTACCTATGCACCATGCACTTCAGCCCAAGTCAAGTTTCCCTGCATGGGACAATCAAGTAAATCTTATCTAATTGAATCTATTTGTCTGGTGTACCCCCTTGAAAATGAGGCGGTTGATCTCACGGGTTTATTCCCAATAAAGAATTTCAAATCCAATCAAATAATAAAAAAAACAGCATCTCAAGCTACTGATGATAAGTTTCATTAAAGCTGCATAGATTAGTATTTGTTGCCACTTTGTGTCAGAATTCAATAAAACTGTAAAAACTTCACACATTTATGACCTAATAAAGATGCCATGGCCAATGAGTGAGAAAGTGTGAAATAAAACAATCACTGATTCTGCTCGCTGTGTTTGGATCTACAGTGTCTCCTGTGAGAAGCACCGAGTCAGCAAAATGCTGCATGAGGTGAGAACATCTGCCTGCGGGAGGCAGAATTTCATATCAAACTGAAGGTGATTGTTGTGACGGTGAATTACACAACTCAACCCTCACATTTTCATCCCCGTCTCATATGAAGAGTAAACAAATCAATGTGCAGGTTTGTGAGCACAGATCACTCACACATCTTTTGGTCATGTGCAAAAACAAACATTTATGAGACAGTGTCTCATAAATGTCCCTCAGGAGGGATATTTTGAACTACACTATTCCTAGTTGTTATTTGCAAGTAAAATGGTCAAGCCCTCCTCAAGGCAAAGACAGAGCCTGGACACCCCAGAGGAAACATGCTAGACAGAGGCGTTGTAACATGGCAACCAATCCAGCTGGAAGGGGCCTCTGCAGATGGCTGACTTTGGTCCATAGCAATGACACAACTTGAAACCCTTAGACATCTCTCTAATGGGGCCCCCCTTCCTGCCGGCTTGCTAGTATGAAGGGCTGGTGTCAAATTAACCATAAAGCAAACTTATCCAAGAGGAGGATGAGTTATTTATATTCTTTGTTGTTATTGATATTATGTAAGAGCAGAAACTATTTTTGTAAAAAAAATAAAAATAAAATTAGGGAGAAAACAGGAGGAATCATTCAGGAAAAGATCTCACTCTTATCAGACTTGAGGGAAATAATAATAATAATAAAAAAAGCAACTTTCTTTGTTTTAATTTTATCAGATCATATAAAGTGATGTACACTGGTTTCCTGAGAGGGAGGTTGTTTCTGTGGACACCAGAGGGAGCCATTATCATTCATTTACTAGATAAGGAAAATAAATTATAGTGGGAATGTCATATGGAAAAAGAAGATGTTACTTGAATGATGAATGGGACCAACAGTGTAGCTGCAGTTTGTTGCCTCCTCTAAAGTGATGCAGTCAGTGCTGGCCAGCTGTGTGCTGCTTCCTGTTACTGCGGCTCTGCAGATATGACATGCCATATTTTCGCAACCGTGTGTCTTAAGGGGGGTGTTTTTGGTTTGTATCCTTGCTAACCGCTCAGGAAGTCAACGGCATTAATATTTTTATCTGTTGTCAGGGCAACAGCCAACACAACTGACACACTGAAAAAGCTCCAATTGACAAGAGCACTCAGACAGAAACAGTGTCGAGGCCTCAAACAACCTCAGTGGTGGTATGGTGGTTAAGACTCAAATATCAGTTTGAAGCTATTCAAATATTATTATTTCAGCCATTTACTTATTTTGTTGTTCCAATAAACTGACTTTCGTTATTGGGCTTGATGAAGTCAAGTGCATCTTCCAGGTTAAAGGACAATTCTGGATGATTTCAACCTGGGGCTATAGTATCCTAACATTTTAAGCCTAAAAGAATTTATCTGAAGATTTTTTTTTGTTATTGCTCCTGTTTTGCAGTAGTTGTGTCTCTCCCACATCGCCACGGCAGCGATGAATGGGATAGGATACTATAGCCCCAGGTTGAAATTGCCTTTAACGAGGGCCTCTGCTCACAACTACAGTGCTCTTGTTTTGAAATCCATAAGCAGGGAAGTGGCTCCTGACTATTTCTATTTTTCCAGCCAATACCAGAGGTGGATCTTTTGAGAGGCTGCAATTCAGATCAGATGCACAATGAGTAAATGTAGAAGGTTCATGTATTTACATGATGCACTGCTGATCACACTGCCACAAGGCCCGACCAGTCCTATTAAATTCCTCTCATTGTCTCAGTCTCAGTACAATTAATATTTTATTGTTTGGGTTCTATTGATAGTTAGCAGCCTCAGAATAAATAAATAAATAAATAATAAACAAGGCTCAAATCTTGATGCTATTTTGTATAATGCCTGACTTTCTTAGATCAGGTTCAGACACAGTTGTGGGCTCAGAGCTATTAATAGCCGGCCTGTATTGCATCAGAATCAAAACTTAACTAAACTCAACTCAACTCTGAATAGACCAACAGGCTGCACTCTTCTCAGACAGATCACAACAGGAGCATGCTCAGCCTTACCAACAGAATCTCATCTGACTGATATCAACCTCTCCCCCCTCAGGCAAAGCGGATGTCCCAGCTTTTAGGCTGACGAATGTTTTGAGTTGACAGTAACATAATACGATACTTCATTATTTGCTTTGAGAAGATGATTAAACTGATGGCAGAGCATGTTTCAGTTTTGCACGAAGACTTTGAAAATGCAGCTATGAACCTGTCTGTAAATCCATAATGTGTTGTAGCTTTAGAGGTGGTTGGTGTTTTGGTTGTTTGCTTTAACTTTGGACAGAGACAAGCTCCAGTCTTTATCGGTAAGATCTTTTACTAAACCTTAGGCTCAAGTGGTGATAACAGAGTAATGGCTCAGTGAGTTTCCATCACTTGTTTCCTCAGAAGATGTCATCGTTTTCACAACTTGACCACAGGAAGGTAGAAACCGCAAGCAGGAAACAACAAAGTCAAGTTACTTCTTGTTTTACTTTCAGGATAAAACCAGAAAATGTTGTTCGTGGTATGTTGGTTATAACAGAAGCACATTTGGAGAAGATTTTAAAGGCGTGTATTGTTAAAATGTCTGACGTTAAACTCTTGAGCATATTAGTTAAAGGATAAGTTCCGTTCTTTGCAACCTGGACCTTATTTCTAGCATAAAATACGTTCATTTACTCACCCAAACAACTTTGGTGTAACTTGGAGTCCTTCGGAAGATATTTATTCACTTACTCAGGACCTTCATTTCACCAATATGTTGTTATGAATCACCGGCACTATTCCCCCGCGAGTTCAGAGCGGCTCAGAGTTGTGTTGTTGTTGTCACCCGGGGTTTTTTACAGGGCTTTTCACTGACCTACGACTTCAATGACGTCACTTCCGTGCCACTGCCGAAGTCGTAGGTCAGTGAAAAGCCCTGTAAAAAACCCCGGATGACAACAACAAAACAACTCTGAGCTGCTCCGAGCTCACGGGGGAATAGTGCTGGTGATTCATAACAACATATTGGTGAAATGAAGGAGTTTCACAGCAGATAATGTCTTATTTAGACGCTGCATCGTTGCCCCAACAACTCCCGTTATATGGATATACGTAGATCGCGAGTGGATCTAAATATCTTCTGAAGGACTCCAAGTTACACCAAAGTTGTTCAGGTGAGTAAAT
>OMNW01009614.1:8118-33533 GCA_900303245.1 Selene dorsalis
ACTGGAATGAAAACTTTTTTTTTTTTTTAGTTGAAACTTGAAACCTGAAAAAAAAACAAAAACAAGAAATGACTAACCATATCTTGTGAAGGACACATCCTACATCTGGCTGTAGTTTATTTTCAGTACTGTAGATAAGCAAATGTTTGTGGTATGATAATCATCAATTTTCATGGTATAGCGCTGCTAACACCTTGTAGAGTACGCTCCATTTCAATTTCAATCATACCAAATACTGCTGTAACTTTTTAAATTGCTGTTTAGTGGCAGCATCACAACAGGGATGGGTTTAACTTATCTGTTATTATCATGACTGTATTATCTTCACCTGGGGCTTACAGTGAGCCCCCCACAGAGATATTAAGCCTGCTCTGAGGTGGGGTTAGTCAGTTAGCCCTGGGTGAAAGGTAGGGATCTCTCACATTTAAAGTTGCGAATGTTGAAGTTAGCCTGGGGCTAATGGTTAAGTGGAAGTTAAAATTCCCAAACTCCAAGTTAAAGTTGTAATCTTGAACGCCTCCTGAAGTCAGATCTCCAACTCAGAAAGTCAGACAAGTCCCACTGACATAAAAAACCCAAGACGGCTGTTACTCACGTGAACACAGCAGTTTTACTGTTTATTTTATTTCTCTGATAATTGTCTCACAAAAATCAGCCATGTGCACAGCACTGTTCACTTCTATCCCTGGGCATTTTCCAATGCTGTCTGTATGTGTAAAAACAGCCCAGAGTGTTGTTATGAAAATAGTATTGCCAGGGCTCGGTGTGCGCTGCAGGTTCGATTCCACCCAGTAGATCGTCAGTCCGTCACTGTCTGCAACCTGTGCACGCATTCAGACGATTCGTGCACATCCTTGGGATGCGTGCTGGCATTTTCGTTCTGTTTTATAAATCATCCATTTTTCTGACTTCCATGTTAGTTTTTCAACTGGAAAGCTGTCAACTCGGAGGGGACGTTGTTCCGATTTCCAATGTAAATGCAACACACAATTAATAACATGATATGCTTATGTGAGTTCATCTAAGACAGAAATATATGGGACATCAGCTTTCTTAGCATCAGTGTGTCTTCATCTCCGCAGATAGGAAAAAGTGACCTGGAGCTATACATTATCTACAAGAGGAAGATAATCCATCTAATACTTATAGAGAAAAGTACATAATAGCATCCTGCATGCTTTCAGTAATTACCTGATGCTCCAACCACACACTTCTCCAGGTGGCATTTGACTGCCCAGAGGCCAAAGACACTCAGAAACAACCTGCACCTTCATCACCTATGCATCCACACAGCCGGCCTGTACACGCTAAGCCACTGATCTCTGTGTTTCTGAAACACTTGCAAAATGTTAAGATTACAGACTCGCTCCTCATTTCTTTCCATCTCCACACTGGTGTTAAAAGCTTATGCACAGAGCCATATATAGCATCTGTGACATGTCAGGGCAAGACAAGAAAAGCTGGGTTAAGACGTGGTTCTGTGTTGCATTCCAGGGATGTCAAAAAGTCAGAAATACTGACTTCAAACTGGAAATACCATAGCCCCCTCAAACTGGGATTATGAAAGAAAACCAAACCAAGAAAACCAAGATTCAAACACAGATTTCTGATTTTTTCAAGTCACCTTTGGAATTATGACACACAACATTATTTTGTACATGTAATTGTGAACAAGAAAACCATTTAAATTTCATTTTTAAGCACAGGATGTCCAATAATTTATCAAAGACTGAAAATTGATTGATTTTTAAATTTAAAAGGGGATTGTTAAATTAAATTTAACTTACTGAAGAGAAGCAAAACAGAGGCTGGAGAGAAGGAGAACAGGGAAAGATGATGAGAATAGTGGTGAAGATAATGAGGGAAAAAAAGGAGACGTGAAGATAGGAGGAGGAGGAGGAGGACAAGAGGAGATAAGATGAGTCACTCCTGTCATGGAAAAAGTGTCTAAGGCCTCTTCTCAGGGAATTCTTATCAGTCAACAAGGAGAGAGGGAGAGGAGGGAGAGGAAAGACAGGAGAGAAGGAGGAGGGAGGTGACTGAAGAGAAGTCATTCAAATGTTTGAACTCCTTGTTCAGTTACCTCAGCATAATACAAGTGAATTAACTTCTTCAACACAACCATGAAAAATAGAGAAAGAGAGAAACATGATGGAGGTTGAAGTGAAAGAGGGATGGAGGACAGAGTGGAAGAGGGAGGAGGGAAGGAGGTGAAACAAGATAGAGGAAGTCAGAGAACAGTCGATCCTCTGGGTTCTTTTCTAGACTGATGGCCTGGCTGTGGAAACTCCTGCACAGTGTGTTTGTGTGTGTGTGTCCTATTGTTGTAATCTGTCTTTTGTGACTTTTAGGCTTTAAGAGTAATTTTTCCTGAATTAAATGCACTCGCAATAAATGTCATACACCCCTTGTGTTTCACATGGACTTTTATCACTGACACACAGTGTTGTTAAGACTTCAGCGGAGCGATCTAAAAAGACACAGAAAATAAGAGAGATGATATCAGAGGTGTAGGACCACTCCAAGTTGTGTTCACTGTGAAACTGAAGTAACAACTCATCCTCAGTGATGCAGCAGTGAAACCAAAAGCATCCAGTCAAGTCCACTGAGCGGATCCAACACAATGTAAGGCAACGTAACGTTATATAAACATTAGAGCGGGGCGCGGCGTTGCCACGCTTCTACACTGCGTGGCGTGCGGTGCATGCGGTACGGGTGCTGTTGGGTGAATTTCAACTCACCACAACCACCATGGAGCTCGTGCCGAAGAAAAATGTAACATCACTCATTTGGGAATACTATGGGTTTAGACCAGACAAAAAAGGCGAGCCCAGTGACACTTCGCACTGGGTACTGGTACAGCCAAAAACTAAACAAGTAGTGTGTGTGTGTGTGTGTGTGTGTATGTGATACGCTTTGCATCCGACGGCTCACACCTGCACGTCGTCCATTGATCCCTGATCAGTGAACACCACACACGGCAGCAATGATAAAATAAGGTGGATAAAGTAAAAAAATAAGGGACATCCTGGATCTGTTTCTTGGCTCTTCTTCATTTTTTTTAATGTATTATAGAAGTGTCGGATCAGGACTCGGTATCTGCAGATACTCAAAATCAAATGACTCGGACTCGGGGGCAAAAAAAACAAAAAATCGGGACATCCCTAATTTTAACCTTCTGATGTACGTGAGTGAGGTTGACAAAATATCACAGACACCTCAATAGAAAACTCCCCACACTAACACCGCCTCAATAATAAGCATGAAGAAGAATTACATTGGTGTAAGAAGTGTTTGAAAGGCTCAGAAGCAGCTATTTGTTTAAAAAAATGTATGTAAAAATGTAATCAACCAATTCATCTGATATCGGACATTTTCTTCCTTAATAATCAAAATCAGCTTCGGCCCCAAAAAATCCATATTGGTCAGGCTCTAGTGGCCACACAGCTGACCAATCACAGCATGAGGTCAGAGTCCATGTTTTAGAGAGTGACAGAACAGTCGAACCCAGCCTCCCTAATTTTAATGATGGAGAGTTGTGGAGTAGGCTGTTTGAGTTATGATGGTTAACTTTAGAGAGAACTGAAGGATTACCCTCATCTTCACATCTTTATCTATTAACACCATCCCTACCCATTCAAAAAAGCAATGGGTTAAAACAGAGTAATACTGAAAACATCAGCTGGAGGATTTGATGCATCACTTAGCCGAGTTTGATCAAATCTCCACAGGTGGCGTTTGAGGTATAACGGCTTGCGTACAGATGATGCACAAGTCATAACTCATTAAAAAGTAAAAGCAACTACTAAATACAAAGTCACACTTGGTCCAAGTTTGTACAAAAGTCTAAATGAGAGAAGGTTCCAAACTCTGCAGTGTTGCAGCCTGACAGATCTGCAGCCTCCAGTGATTACAAAAGTCACCTGGGAAAAAGCTGCATAAAATGTTCTGAATAGATCTAAACTCAAAGAGGAGGGGGTAGAGAAGTGATCAAACTGGACCAGAGGGGGAGGACAGGAGCAGGAGGGAGGGAGGTTTTCCTCTCCTCTGACCTTGACTCTCTCCACGTTCCTGACCCACTTGGTTTCCTGCATCCCTTATTCTAACAGACAGCCGGGGCAAATTCTGTAATTAGTGGAGAAAGGGAGGAGGAGGAGGAGGAGGAAGAGGGCGAGTGATAAGGAGAGAGAAAAGTGGGGAGTGCGGGTCGTCTTAATGAAGGAGGATAAAACAAGAAGAAGCCGTCAGTGAGATTAAAGCACATGAATGTGACTCTGGAGGTTGAATCCTATTTCTTAGCAGTGGAAATAATTTTACCCACTTTTAGATTTTTATTCTATTAAAATATGATTACAACCCTCTTGAATACTTGAATGATTGTGGATACTGCCTTGATGTTTCCTGGAGCGTATGGTGTCCATCATGCAGGCGGGCAGACACACAGAAATGTTCTCTACCACGCCAACTATGTGGAGTATGTGTGACAGTATGAGACTGGATGTGACTGCTGACGGTGTGCTGAGGAGCTCCAGCTGCTGCCTTCAATGGACCCAGCCACAGATGCTGCAACTCTCAGTGTGTTTCCCTCGGTCGATGATAAACACCTCCTCTGTCTGTGTGTCTGCCTGTGTGTCTGTCTGTGTCCTGTCTGTGTGAATGTCTGCTTTAATAGCAGAGCGACCCCCAGGAGAAAGGTGACCCACTGCTCATGGGGTCACAGCTTCGGTCCTTGCCAGCAGGGGCTCATTAATGTCTCTGAACACCAGGTAGGAGGAGGAACAAGTGCAGAGATCAGAAATCTGAATAAGAATAAAAAAACACACTCTTACATTCTTCCTCTCTGACCTGACAACACACACACACACACTTCCATGCACACACACTCCTCTCTCTCTCTGTCAGGTCATCTCCATAGTTCCCCGCTGCAATGAGGCTTTAATGTGGACTCTGCCCTGCAGAGCGCGTCACACTCAGTAACAGCCTCTGAACTCTGACTAAGCTTCATTAAGACACTGTGAACTTCTTCCACAGATGGACACACACAGAAACATTTGAGTTATTTGAGTTATTTGGTATGTCTGAAGGATTTGAGGGACTTTACTCAAAGGTGTTTATCATCTACAGGATTTACAGGAGATTTCAGTAATGCTTTGTTTTTCATGTCAACAGACCTGCTGGTGGTGTGAACTGATTCTCACTTTGGAATTTAATTCAAGGTGAAAATGGTTTGTTTTTAGGTTGTTGTTTTTTTTGTTCCATCTTCATTTGCCGCTGAAATGGATATAAAAGATTGTAAAGTGCTGCAGTTGCAAGTGTGATTTTGCTGATCTTGAACACGTGTCTCACCACCACGCCACAGAGGGTCTGAGCGTTATCCAACTGAGTTTGATCCTGACTTTCATTTTCCATTAATCCTTAAAATCAATACATTTCAATTCACAAGCACTCAGCTATTGAAAACCCATGTGTACACACACCCTGCATAACCTTACACTGACTGTGTCAAACAGTCAACCCTCAGCACACACACACACCTGCTCCACTCCCATTCACTGTTTTATGACTTAACTTTGGGAAAACACTCCCTTCTGTTTGTTGTCCTCCCCCTCTTCTCTCTCCATTGAGTTCCTGCAGCCACACAACTGTAAGAGCTCGTTCAGACTGACAAAAGCATACCACTGTTTCAATCAGAACAAGAATGAAGATGCTGTCGATGGGGCCTGCAGCAGTAAACACTGCAGGTCATCCTGAATACATAATGAATCCTGCTCCCTTTTTCCTGCACTGCAGTTCAAAAATATCCTGCAAACCCTAATGATGAACAAACCTCAGCACACACGCTCGAGTATCTGTGGCATTGTACTGTTTGTACTGTTTGTACCATGCTACCAAGATGAAGGAGAATTGTATCTTAATATTAAGCGTCAGTGAGCATTTATCAGGAAAAAAAAGCAGTAATAATCGAAAACATGCTATAGGTTTCTAGGAAACATGTGGAGTAATGTTAGCATGAATCTTGGTATTTCAAAGTGTAGACTACTTCAAAGTCCCTCCTCTGTGCCTCCTGTTGGTTGTCATCATTTTACTGTATACAACAGAGATGAGAAACTGTGAGTCAGTGTGACATCGCCTGCTGGCCCCATAAAAAACACTCCACTAAACCAGTGTGTAGGTGTGTCTGGGTTAAGTGAAGCTGACGTACCAAAAAATAAATGCCTTCAACAACATCCGTGAGATCTTGAACAGAACCTGAAACTGACTTCCCTGGATTAAACTAAATCCCTAAAAACATGTGTGCGCAGAAGATGAATGTTCACACTGCTATTGAAGACACACTGCTGAAGCACCAGTGTTCATCATTAGAAATGTAACATAAAAGACTGACTTTAACTCATTGTCTTGAACTCTGTGGCCCCTCCTCCTCTCCCCTCTCTCCTCCCCCTTCTCCTTCATTTCAAGAGGAGAAACTCAAACAATCTGCTGGAGCTGACCTGGTTAAAGCCAATATTTACTGTCACATTAACAAGGGCAAACCTCTCTCTCTCCCTCTCCACCTCCCACTATGTTTCTTTTTCCTGCCTTGTTTCTTAACATTTTATCTTTCCTGTCTGCCTTTCTTCCTCTGCCACTGGGAAATACTGATAATGGGTAAAGATAACCGATGGACAAAAGATACATTTCCAGACAAACTACATTCACTCACTGTTTAAAAAGAGAATGAAAGAAAGACAACTTTGTCTTTGAGACACTCAAAAAGTCATGCTGAGTTTGGTAGTTGTAGGAATTTAAATGCTCAAGTTCCATTTAGGTTTTTTGTGGATCTCCTTACTGATAAAAAGCCCTGAACAGAGCTTTTCATTGGACCTAATGATTTTATCAAACTGCAAAAAGAGGACGCATAAATGATTTCAAATTGAAATGGGCTACAAACATCAGAATGCTTACATGTTCTCAACATGCAGTGGGTACTGTGTTAAAAATGTCACAATTTCTTTAGCTTTTTTACATGCTTACATTTGTTGGATAGCACAACATAGCTGAAGCTAATGTCA
This sequence comes from Selene dorsalis, assembly GCA_900303245.1. Taxonomy (NCBI): domain Eukaryota; kingdom Metazoa; phylum Chordata; class Actinopteri; order Carangiformes; family Carangidae; genus Selene; species Selene dorsalis. The sequence continues at coordinate 15,171 of OMNW01009614.1, forward strand.
AAACTATTTTCTCGTAGACTGATGATGGTCAACATAAAAAGTTTAAGGATCATCAATCTTATTGTAATTAATCCTGAGGGAAAATGAACGTCTGTTAAATGTCAACATCAGGAACGGAGAGGCCACACAGTTGGAGCCGTCCTTTGGGGACCATTAAAGTTAAAGCTAAATTTCATGGGAAGTATGAAAGTTTTCGAGATGTTTTGGACTAACAGGTTTGCACTCAATGCGACAATCAACTAGCAGCTGCTCGCCACACTGCTAATGTGACTGTGAGCCATAGCCTCTCTTTAACAAAGGGAGACTATAGCTATATAAAAGAAAAAACAGGAACGTGAAAGTGAATAAAACTCAATAAGGAATGTACTGCTAAGTTTAGATGTTTAATGTAGGACCAACAAAGGTATGAAAAACAACCCTGATAACAAGGTGAGTCTGTTTCTCTTCAATTAAAGCCAAATCAGACAGGGCTAAATGTTAAAGTGTAAAAATAAGTCATTGGAGATTTTACAGTAAACACTGTATCGGATTAAAATGCAGCTCGTCTGGCTCTACTTCTTCTTCTATCACACTAAAATGAGCTCATTGTGTGATAGCAGGCAGACATTAGCATCAGTCTATTCTTAGTCTGGCTTGGCTGAGCAGGAAGAAAACTGCTCAAACTCACTGGTGTCCTTCAGAGAGGACGAGCCTGGCACAAGTGCTGTTCTGTCTGGGTTTCGTCTAGAGAGAGCTCCACGCACTCGTCACATTGCAGCTGGACAGACACAACCACAACCTGACGGATGTGTGAGGCAGTGGGAAGCTGCCAGCCTCATCTCAATCACCATTCACTTCCATGTCCAAAGCTGTTCCATTTACAGACTAGGCTATAGTACTGTAACACAGACCTGGGCATTGTGAAATTGTGAAATTGTTCTGTCCGGCTAATGGGAGTCAATGGACATTTTCTTGTCTATTAACTCCCATTGACATTGCATGGGAGAGTCTAGTTCTATTACTCAAATAATCACTTTGATAACTTTGAGCAAAACCCATATTCTTCCTGGTTTTATTGGCGACTTGCTTCCGAGCTACCACGACACAACAGGCAGTCTAGCTAATTATAAGCTTCTTCTTTTCATAGATCTTTGCTGTTCTCCTTTGTTTCCACTCTCCTTAACTTGGATGACAAATCTCTGCTCTACATGAAACTGGCCAATCTTGTCAACCAACTCCTACTGGAAATAGCATTTGTCCGATTTCAACCTCATTGTTGGATCATTGTTTCAGTGCACAAAATGGACGCATTCCTGCAGACACATATAGTAGTAAATGGTTCCCATAGCAGCTGAATTTCTAACTAAAATTATATTATTATTTATTATTTTATTGTTTTGTGTATCTGACTTTGTAATCTGCCTGATTAACAGTCTACATTTGTCCATCATGAGTCCCATTCCAACCAATCAGTCTAGTGTGTTAAAGGTGTGCCTGCGTGAAGAGGTTTGGTCTTATATGGTTTTGCCCTCTGTGAATGTGTCAGCAGCTCACCGAGACACTGAAAAAGATAAACATCCAAGAAATACCAGGAGAGGAAACATCCTTTATATCTCTCTGTCAGTAAGGAGGTTTTTTGACCTGAAATAACCCTAGTAGGAAGGGGGAGGTCCCACGCACCCAAAAGATATATTTTTCTAAACTAGCTTTTTGTAATCCTTAAGGTGTCTTGTAAATGAATTTTGATGATCCCTGTGCAAATTATTGTCCCATGTATTTTTTTTTTCCAACTTTTGTGGCCATCCTGGATTTCTGATTGTGAAAAATGAAAAATTTAAATCTATATAGCTCCAGAATTATACATCCTACAGAGACAACTGACCCCATTTTCTTTTTGTCTTGACAAAAATTGGTAAAAATGGAGAGTGCCATGATTAAATCATGTATGGTAAATCAAAACTCAAATAAACACACAAAAAAATTGGTGATATTTTATCACAGCAACTCCTCCCACATACCCTCCCATTGATATTTTTTTTCTAACTGTTATATTTTTACAATCTTCAAGATGTCTAGTAAACAATGATCCCAACTTGAAATACTGTCCCATGTATGTTTATTTTGGCTATATTAGTTGCCACCCTGGATTTCCTAACATGAAAAACGAAAATGTGAAATCTACATAACTTTTGAATTAAACATTTTATGTTTCATTTTGGCATAAGACATTGGTGGAGATGTCCAACATCATCACCTTCACGTGGATTACTGAAACAAAACAAAATTTTAAAAAAACCTGCTCATATGTTTAACAAATTTCCATGAGAATGTGCTGAAGTTAAGATCAAACAAACATATCAAAATATCAAGAAGTGTCTACATTCGAGAGAATAAATAATAGAGATCTACATTTGTTCGCAGGCTTCATAATTGAAGGATTAACCTGTCTAATCTCCCTTTTTAATTAATTCACCATTGAATTCCATTTCCTCTGCCTCCCTGTGAAGACACTTCAGCAGCCATTCACAACCAACTGTTTCCTCCATGTTTTTTCTCCATGGTCTCTCTGAATGGGCCGAACACTCTCACTGACACAATGGTGTGATAAAAGGCCCATTGAGGGGCACACTGAATGCTAAGTCATTGGGAGGGCTCAGGACCACTCTAGCATCAAAAGGAGGTTGTGACAGAGGGCAAACACAAATACAATAGGACTGAGCTGAATGGATGTTCATAGGTTGCTTTGACTGGAGGACAGCGCAAACATGTCTAAAGCAGATCTTAGAGGACTTGTTTAAAACCTTGTTTCCTCATAGATTCTCTCCAACATCCTGTTTACAGCATCTTTATAAAACATGTTTTCTACTGAATCGGAAGGGGACAGTTCTAAATCAGAAATGTACTAAGATCCAGTCAGTGAAGCCACATTTTTAGAGACATTGAGGACATAAATTTAAGAGACATTTTCATCACAGATTTTTCTCTGGATTAACTTTTGGTGAATGAGTTTGTCTAGAAAATTGTGGAATTGTGTGGACATTGTGGGAAAAAAAGTGTTTAACATCTTGAAGAGCACAAGAAACCTCTTAAAATTTTGTCTGACTAAATCCTCAGCACCCATGGACATTACTTTTGCAACAGTATTAGAAAACAATCTCCATTATTGGTTATTGATGAATCACTTATCAATAAAATCAGTCAGTAAAGAAAGTCAGAAAATAACAACATGCCTGACGTTGTTGACTTTCCAAATAAAAAGTCATATCTTCACCTAGTTCTTCTCCATATCCATTTATAGTAATATAAAACAGCAAATCACACTTGAGTTGCAGGGAGAACCACTTTATAGTTTTATAAATAATTGAGATGATCAACTGATGATTTCAATTATTTGCTCTTGATCAACTAATTAATCTAACACCACCCAAAAAAAACTTCATCGTCATCTGAATCATATCTCAAATTAGCACAAAAATGCAACTTATATTCCCTTCTAGAGGTCTCTGTTTCAAAATGAGATGTATGTGTTTGTGTGTGTCTTTGTGCATGCGTGTGTGTGTATAAGTGTAGTGTACGTGCACTGAAGGCAGTCAGGGAGTTCAAAGCAGCAGGAAGCGAAGAAGTGAAGAGGCAGACAATGACCTTTGACCTGTGACAGATCACCAGGTTGGAACAGCATGACAAAGGAGCAACACACACACACACACACACACACACACACACACACTCATGCATCAACCATCAAATTAAAACCAAACCACTGACAGGCAAAAACAAGAGTGGGAGGCATCGTCTTATAATCACTTCCTCTTCTTTGATAATCACACACATACACACAGCATTTGACATTTCAATTAAAGACAGAGCATGAATGCCCTCCTTTCTGTTTCTGTCTTGCCCAGATGTAGGCCTTCTCTCCTCTCTAATAATATAACCAATTAATGAAAGGAAGGCAGAAATAGAATGTATGATGTTTCAGGTATTTTAGAAAATTGAAAAGGACTGGACACTGACACAGTGTAATGGACTGTGTATTATTTCAGATGATTGGATTAGTCCCAAGCAAAATTGAAAATAACTGTGAGGAATCATTTGTCTAAATTGGTCAAAAATACCAAGCTGAAGCTAATAGTGGGGGTTGTTAACCTGCCAACATCAACACATCCTGTTATCAGCTGCAACAACACACAGAAGCAGCTAAAACAGATCAGCCCTGAAATATCAGCCAACTATTTTGAACCACTAGCCCTCATTCCTGTCCTCCCTGCTTCTATCCATCCAACATCCCTCCTTTATTCCGACATGGTCACTCTGTCCTCTGTCCCTCCTCTCACTCAAAACTGAATCACTCCTATTAAGGTCAGATTTCTCTCTCTCTCTCTGCACCTCTCTCTCTCCCCTCTCTGCTCATTTTCCTGCCCAGTACACATAATGAATGACAGAAAAATGTGCGCTGTGTGTCAGCGTTTGTGTGTTTGTGTGAGGACAAAGTGTGAGAGGCAACATTTAACCCCATGAACAAGAGGGACGGAAGGGAAAACAGGATGATGGAGGCTGATGGTGACCGAAATAAGAGTCATGGCAGAGGAGGGAGTAGTGGAGAGAGGAATGAATGAGTGCGACTGTTGACCCCCAAAATGACAGCCAAGGAACTGAAGAGACCTAAATCAAGAAATTGAAAGAGGACCACTATAAGGAGCTGTGATTAAAACCTGTGGTTGACTGAGTCACTGTGGGAAATGTCACAACAGAGAGAAAGACACAAGAATACATCACTTTTCTGGAGACTTGATGGTGACAATATATAAATCCTCTGGGAGCCTGACAATGTAGCACATTCACACTGGAAATAATGTGACTCAAAAGCTACCCATAGCTAAAAACAAAAAGCAATGATGCAATGGCTCTGACAAAGGGCCAGAAGACATTATTTATATCAGTTCTGACTCAAATGACTCCAGGTCAAAGGGTTGCTAGTACTACTGGTCCACTGTGACACCTACATCTGTGGTTCTCTGCAACTCTCCACCACTTTCAGCTTAAAGATTTGGTTCTCCAGACTGTCAAAACACAACACATAACATAAGCTAATTGTTATGCTACCTGCCCAGTACCAGATTGGAGAAAGCCAAACTCAACTCTAAGGCCCTTTTCACACCTCAAAGTCTGAACACATTGTCTACATTTCATCTGGTTGGTTCGTGTTTCAAACTGCATTAATGTTACCAAATAACTTCTTATGACATACTGACATCCTCTCCTCTTTACCTACGTCTTCCTACACTTGACATTGATTGGTTTGTAAACAGCGAGCTTAGGATGTAGTCGCATCACCAAAGCTCTCCTCAATTAGCAATGTAGCGATCTAGGAAAGTGAATGCACAAGTTTATGGCAACGACACTTATACTGTTACGGCACTGCTGCCATTAGCATCAACGCCATGCCCAATATGCGTGTCAAGTTTGGATTGGTTTGGATTTATCGTCACTGACAGGACAGAGAGAACAACTGTATCAGTAGGCTGTCAGACATTTCATCTCCTCTCCTCCCCATGTGCTACTGCGACTCATCTTTACTATTTGTTCTTCATGTGCAGGCTAACCACTGGAACTGAAGGTTCGAAAGTCTGAACCATCAAAACAAAATTTGCTTTCACACTACAAAAGTTTGAACCATGGTTCAGTCTGGTCCGGACTGAGACCACCTCTTCTGGTCGCACCATGGTCCAGAGGAGCTTTCACACCTGTAAATTTGGTTCAGCTCAAACGGAGAAGTCCGGAAGTCCAGACCAAACGAGGCAGGTGTGGGTGTGAAAGCCCCCTTCAGTGAAGAACAAATTTCAACACAGCAACAAGACACCAAACATCTGTCAGGGTCTGGCAGAACAAGCCAGAGCAGTTGTTACAGGGGCAGTTGCTCTGTTTCTGTTAGCAGCTACCTGTTGTAATAATAATACATGAGCTATCACAACTTGATCAAATGAACGCAGATGGTTTATATAGTCATTTTGGAAAAAACGCTGTTGATGACATTACAACAACAAACAAACATACTGTAGCTACTATTCTTTAAACTTGTAACTGCCAGTAAAATGATGCTGCTACAACCAAGGCTTAGCATAGGGTTGCAGCTAACAACTGTATAATCAATAAATATGCTGGTTATGTGTTTGACTTATTGGAAATGAAAACATCTGTAAAAGGATGTCAACTGTCAAAAAAGACACCAACTAGGTCTCTATTCCTGACTTATCTCTTGCTAGTAGGCTATGTAGAAGTAAAATCTCTTCTTGAATAACTGCCAACATCAGTAGCTTTGTAGTTTAAACTTCAATGTGTGCATTATAAAACTGGGATAGCACGCATGTAATGAGTCATCGTTTTCTACTTCAAAAGATTTTAGCAATAAAAGTTTCCTTTGTTTGGGCCTGAAGATTCAAAGACATTGATGAGAAACGTGACTGATAAGTCTTCACACAGCTGCAGACAGGGTTCACTTTAAACATCATTTATTCTCTGACACTGTGTTTCGACTTAACAGACAGAGACTGACAATTTAGGAAGGAGAGAGAGTGACAGAGAAGAATGAGAGAATGCGGTTTGATGCATCATATCTATCTATAAATCTGCTTTTTCTGATTCTTCCCATCATTACTGTGTCCAACAAGACAGAAGAGTCTTTGTAGCTGTGGAAAGTCAGAGGAAGGAGGAGATGTGTGATTATGATGCAGGGGTGTGAGGACAAAAACTGAGCGTCAGACATTACAGCCAGTAAGATATCCTGAAAAATCTCAAACATGAAATGTTAAGCTGGCAACAGACGTACGCGCACACATACAGACGCAAGGCATCACACCTGAAGATGACGACAAACAAAAACACTGCAACTGTCTGTGTAGAGCCAAAAGAACACACACGCACACTCTGGCTGTAGAGTGTGGTTCCCATGCCCGTCACTTGTTAAAAACCACATTGGCAGAGGAGGACACTGATTGTAATCAGGAAACCACACACACAGCACACACACACAAGAGATATCTGGCAGCTTCTGCTCACTTATAGGCAGCCTGAGAGCATACAACAAAACTCTGTCATGTTGTATCCATCATAACCCACAAGTCAGTGTGTTTGTGGGATATTTTGTGGGACATCCCATCACAGTTTCTTGTTAGAGTCCTATTTTCACCTCTCTAACCTGTAACTTGAGCCTGAACCTGAACACACCGCTGGACGTAACGTAACAGCAACAGTAGCGGCTGACTACTGTCGGGATCCTCGGATACTGCGCCTGAAACGCATCCATTAATCTGTCATATTTGGACTGGCATGACTCAAAACAGCGCATGAGCTTTCCACGCCTTCTTCTCTGTTGTTGGTGTGTTTGTGTGGCAGCGTTACAGCGCCACAGGTGATGGTCTACACTGTAGCTGCACACCACCTGAGGGATTTCTGACCTGCACCTTCTCTCTTTGACGGGACATAACAAACAGCTCATACTGCAGGAACAGTATGACGGAACATTTTAGTGGGTTTGAAACAATGACCTCATACCATGGCATGCCTTGAGCATGGTAACCGGCCCATGCCTATGCATTTGCTACTAATGTGAAATCTTTTGGTTGCATTTATAAGAGCTCAGTGGTGTGTATTCATTGAGCAGCTTTCAGGACCTTTCAGAGGTCTAAGCTGGGTCAGGACCTACTGCTACATGTGGATCCATCAGTTATCAAACTGAACTCTTTTCTTTTTGTCCTGAGAGTGTTTGAGTGTAAAACAAGCTGCCAGAAACTTCCCAGATATCTAAAGCTTAGAGCAGCCTCCGCCCTACAGCTCAGGGCTGGCTGGCACTCTGAAGCTAACTCTGACGCTTGAACCACATCAATGGCAGGAAGCATTCCATCGGGAGCAGTTGGCACCACGCTCACTCTTGCGCACGGTGAACAATGGAGCTACCTCAACACTGCAAGCGAGTGTGTGTGTGTGTGTCTGTGTATTTGTCTCATTGTTAGTGTTCGTCCTGGAGGGAAATCTGTCAGTGCACAGGAAATTAAAGGCACACGGCGGCTAGAGAGCTCGTCATTTCTCTCTTTCTCTTTTTCTATAGAGGCTGACATCTCCACCCAAACAAAATGGACATGCAATGAATTCTGTTGACGGTGCTCACAGGATTGAACAAGCACATTTAAAAGGTCCCACGTTTTACATTTCTTGGTTCTTGGTTTATCTGAAGTGTTGATACATCGAGGATATGTCTGTGGTCTTGAGAACCAAAACACAATCACAATGTAGTTTTACATCTCCTCTCTCAGGCTCCTCTCTGGAGCTCCAGCAACAAAAGGTCAGTCAGCCAATCAGAAGCGAGAAAGCTCTGACCCTCTTCTTTCAAGACAAATTTGACAAATTTGAAGACACAGAGTTAAATTTTGTGACTCAGCAATGGACGATAAAAAACAGAGGACATCACCTGAAGAACCTGCACACACGCACACACACACACACACATTCCTAACTGAAGTATGTATTGTGCTCCAACAACAGATCAGGCTGCTGACACTCATCTTCTCCATTTTCCATCACCCTCCTTCCTCGTCTTCATTCTCCTCCTCTGCTCCTCCTCCTCCTCTCTTCCTGAGAATCTTCGAACTGTATTCATGGCTCCTTCATGTCATCTGTTAGCAGTCTCCTGTGTTTTTTTCCATCTTTCCTCTTTTTCATCTCTACCTCTCCCCTATACCTGTGATTACAATCCTTCCACTATCACACACCTGAGGAATGTAACTGCATGCCAACACGCATCTATGAAACGCTCCAATGTTACATCACTTAGCTGAGCTAATAAACAAGACAATGGCGAATAGTGTTGAACTGAGTATGACCTCATCCTGGATGATCTTCCACTGTTTTCCCCTCTACTTTTCCATTTTTCCACTTTTGCAGACAAAACAGTGATAAACATGGAGGGTGGCAGGTACAAACTGAGATATTCATCCATCATTGTCTATGCAAGGTTGTAGGGGGCTGAAGCCAATCCCAGCTGACATAGGGTGAGGACGGGGTACTTCCTGGACAGGCCACCGGTCTATCACAGGGCTGACAACAAGTGAGGATCACACAGAAACACTCATATTCACACCTATGAACAAGCTAGTGTCTCCAATTAACCCAGTGTGCATGTGTTTGGACTGTGGGAAGAAGCTGGGGTACCCAGAGAGAACCCACAGACACAGGGAGATAATGCAAACTTAGGGGTGTTCAGTGGTCGAGTGGTTGAGAGCACGTCCCATGTTGGTAAAACCCAATGCAGTGATCGCCAGACTGATTCCTGACTGTGCAGACCTGTACTGCGTGTCATTCCCCCAGTTTCTCTCCCCACCTTCCCATCTCTGTCCCATCAGAGGCAAAAAGGCCAAAAAAAAAAAAAACTTGTTCTTTTTCTAAGCCTTGAAGTCCTGTCAGCTAGTTGTAAAGCTCTGTTTCTGAATACATGCTGTGTGCATTTCTCTGTGGGCTGAGCACTTTGATACCTGCACAGTAATCTAATATCTACACCTACTTTGACCTGGAGAAACAGATGCTGTCTGTACATGACTCATGAATCCTCTTCTGACTAAACAACCTAACAGATCAAAGTCTGTGACTCTGCCATTCCCTCTTGTTATTTCCACCACTGACCTTGCAGCTGCACTGAACCCCTCTGCCTCCTCTCTGGGTTACTGGTGCGTTTGCCCTGAACTGAACAATACACACATGCCCTGAACTGAGACAAGAGAACTGCCCAGGCGGATTTTTTACATGAACCGTTCCATCCCTACTGTACTGTATATTCCAATTGCATGAGCCTTGTTTACTTTGAATAATTCACAGAATTTACTAAACTAAATATTCTTATATTAATTTTAAGTATTTCATATTTCATATCATTATGAATTAAGGCTGCATGAGTTGTTTATTCTATCATATGACTCCAGCATTTAACATTAGAGCTGTAACAATCAAAACCAGAGATAAAACAAAAATAACCAGGACAAAAACAACAACAAAACAGAAGGCAGTGCTGAAGGGAGGCTTCTGTCACAAACAATGAAACACTTTCACACTCCTGGGTGTGTTCTAAGCTGTTCTAACGGTACCGTGCACGTAACGTCAGCACATTAGTTTAACTGGCCACCGTAATAACTGGAGTTTGTGACTGCACCCAACTTTTTTTCTCCCCCATTCAAATCGGGGGCATTTTCGGGGACACCTTTACCTGGGGGCAGGTCGGCCTAATCGGTGACTGCCCCCAAAAATCTGGGACGTCTGGTCACCATAGTATTACTGTCATTTTTTTCATTCACTGCTAGCCATAATGTCATATCGCTAGCATACAGACTTCAGAGTGGTATCAGACTTATCCAAAAGCCACTGTGTGTATTTGATGAGTATTTCCTGAGATGGCTATATGAATGAAGAGATAAAAATACATGAGTTGTTGTATTAAAGTATAGAGGTGGGAGAGAGAGAGGAGTTTGCGGAGTTGAGGATAATTTAAGAAGACTTCCCCTCTGCGGGTTGAGACAGGTTAACTGACATTCCAATCTTTCCCTCCTCTCTTTTGCTTTCATTCAGGCAGAGGTAGGGGGTTGAGGGGTGTGTGTGTGTGTGTGTGTGTGTGTGTGTGTGTGTGTGTGTGTGTGTGTGCGTGTGTATGCGCATGTGTGTGTGCGCGCGTGGTGTGGTCTTCAACACATTGTCACTAACATGCACATGCACGCAGGGGCACACACACACACACACACACACACACACACACACTCGTAATCCCTGTCCTTAGCCCACCTACATTCTTTCAAGACTAAACTGCAACCTGGTAACTGGAGACCCTCCACCTCTCTCTCTCTCTCTCTTTTAAAACATTTCCATGAGGTGTAAATGCAACAATGTGATGGGCTGAGAAAGTGTCCTGGAAATGCAGAAACATATAAAGTTAATGTTCATCTGCTGCTTCCTGCTGATTTTGCACACATAGGACATGTGGACTTTGTGAGAGACTTTAAGTTCTGGACAGTTGCTTACATTGTTATTAATTACTTAATATTCCATTGTTAAATAACTGATAAATTGTGGCTGTATAAAGTCAGAAAATGAAAAACAAACGGTGAAAGATATCAGTTTGCCAGAGCCAAAGCTGATGTCTTCAGATGTTGTGTTTTGTCCAATCAAGTGTCTAAAGCCCAAAGGTATTCAGGCTACAAAGATATGCAACAATGTGCACAAACAATTCATTTTTATAAAGTCGAGGGACTGGCAAGACACAGGTCAAAACTTGCAGCTCTGTGTGAGAACGCAGACCTCCACCAAAGCTACCAAAACAACACACCAGACTTCTGATTCAAAATCATGGCTTATGATCCAGATCTGCCCTGAAAACTCTTCACTGGTCCATGTCCAATCCCCCAACAAGTTCAGTACAAATCAGTTCAGTGCTTTCTGACAAACACACAGACACTGGTAAAAGTAGGCTTTTCACAATACCAGAATTTCAGTAGTCCATACCAAACAAGTGAATTTCCACGATTCTTGATAATCATTCCATACCACAATAAAAATCAAAGAACAGAACCCATGTACTTCTAATTTTGATGATCAATAAATAATTTCAGTCGTTTTTGAGTGAAAATAGTCAAACAATCCCAATTGTGATTCTGAGTTCAGTATTGTTTATGGGGTATTTGGATTTGGAAGATTCCGGGTTCAGTTCTATAAAGTTGTCATGATGACTTTGATCTGTCTGTTTGTGTCACATTTAATGGACTAAATAATTCATAGATCAGTCTAAAATCACTGGTAAAGGCTGTGAATTTAAACATATTTTGTTGTTACATTGGTTAAATCTGATGTATCCTTCATTTATTTCATGTATCAGCAGAAACATATTTTTAGGTGCCACTTCCAAACCCCTCTGCAGGTAGCCGTTGTTTTCATCCTGCAAACATCTCCTCAGTGCCTCAGTGGTGATGGGAACAAACACTGCTGGGTTCTCATAGTGTTCATATTGTGCTTTAAAAGATTCTTCATTCATTCTTTCATCACTGCAAAAAGTAAACAGTCTTATAAAAGCTTTTAAAGGCTCCACACAGCGGCTGTCACAGCTCCCTGCTCCTCTATGGAGCCCTTCAACTGAGAGACACAGAGAGGAAGAGGGAGGCGAGGACAGAGTGAAGAGAAGAGGGACAAATGAACTGAATACCATGACAGAAAACACACTTGTCGTGTGCCCACCCGTAGGGCTGTGTACCGAACTTCGGTTCTTTTATGGCACCGACCGAAACGCTCCAGCAGTGCCGAGTATCAAAATGTACCTCGTCTTTTGGTGCCAAGTTTTGGTACCCAGAAGTTAATCACGTGATCAAGATCTGATAATGCTGCCGGTGATTGGCTGTAACGTTACACGTGGTTGTGGCATGCAGGAAAAATGCATACGTTGTTACGCCCGCAGACGGGGTTCACGTGTATCCGTGTTGTGAACTGCAGATGCATGTGTCGTCGTCGTCATCGAAGCAAGTAAAGAATGCCACCGAGGTCAAAAGTGTGGCACCATTTTAACAAGGTTGATGTCAATAGTGCACGATGCAATATATGCAAAAAAGATAATTGACAGATAAAGCTTAGCTTGTAAAAATGTGCTCATCTATTGGTTCGGCTGGTTAAACAGCTCACCTAACATTCACTGTTAGGTTTATCTTCTCCTCACAGTAGCCTTTGACCCTAATGTGAGGAGGACAAGGCCAGTCAGTGTGAATCCATTCACACTGGCAGAAAAAGGAAAAATGACAAAAGATGAGTACCACAGGGCAGTCACAAACTTTGTTGTTCAAGGTTTGCTGCCTTTTTCTACAGTGGAGGCTCCATGATGGAGGTAAGTAAGCTGTAAAGGGTCATGTTGACCAGTTAAGCCTAGGTTATCTCTCAGCCTAGATAATGGTTTTGGAGCAGTTATAACACAGTCATGTTATTGTTGATGTTTTGTGTTCTAAGGCCTAAACCCCAGATATCAGTCCTCCAGCAGAGACATGCTGTCAAATACACTCATACCTGCATGGTATGCAGTAGAGAAGGGAAATACCAGTGTGGAACACAACCACTACTCAACTGTTTCAGTTCACTTTGTGAGGGAGGGCACCATGAAGGAGAAAATCCTGCGTACCAGGGCAGGCTACACATCACAGACAGGAAAACCTTGTTGTGATCACTGTAGACAATGCAACTAATGTAGTAGTGAAAAAGATGAGCATTAGAAAAATTGGCTGCTTTGCTCATACTCTAAACATGTGTATATTTTTTCAGACTTGAGAGACTTTCTGATGATTATAGAAAGAGGATTATAGAAAAGCAGCACAGTTTGTCAGAGTTATGAAGATACTCTATACTTCAACCATCTGCATCTCTGCTGAAAGGAGTCCAACTTTGGGCCAGATTCTGCCCATCTTGGGGAAAGCACCACTTCACAGTTACTGATGAGGGCTCCTGCTTTCCACAGACCATCGAGGACAAGATCTGGGGTGACCTCTCAAAACGATACATAAGTCTGTAGCATAATCCTGTAGATTTTCTCAGAGACAAGACTACCATTTTTGTTTTTGTATGTTTTTGTCTTGCAGGATGAGAGCATCAGGCAGCTCTTGGAGGAGGGCACAGCCTTAGACCCAGTGTTAACAGTGCAACTGCTCTTTTGCACTGGAAATTATTTGTTGTTTATTATTGTTGTTTTTTATGTAAGAAAACAGCTTGGAGTGGAAAAATACAAAAGATTTTTGATTGCTACCCAGCCCTACCCACACGCGCACAGACGCGCACACACACAGCAAAAAGCAAACGCCTCTCCACTGATGAACAAGGTCGGCACTCAAGCAGGAGAGCCCAGCACAAAAGAGCCACATTTACAATCATAAGATTGTTCAAGAGTGACATTCAACAACTCAAAAGGGTTAACCTCTTGAGCACAGGAAGACACAGGGAAGCTTCACTGTGCTGCACAATGGTCTGAATGCTTCCCTATGTAAAAATGTATACACACAACACAACAGCATCAATAGACTGAAGCATCAGTGGTTCCATTCCTCAGCTTCAGGAGCCTGATTCAGCCACTTCAGCTGTTAATGGGCTAATTTCTTTCACATTCAAGTAGAGAAGCTGGTAGCAAGGAACTGCCAACATATATTTGAGAGGGCAAATTTACAGCTAGTGCCTACAAGATCAAGATCAAGAGATCAAGATTCATTTGCAGTTCACAAAAGCAACTGATATTAATAAGATGTTGAAATCTGCCAGTGTTTACTGCTCAGCTACAAGCTCCAGCACAAGTGACAGGTCACTGCTCCACAGATTCAAGGCAGAGGAATCCACCAAACTGTTGAAACACGCCGATATTTAGTATCTTCAATCATTCTTTCAAGATTAAACCAAACCTTTGCATGAACCCTGGTCATTTTTAAGACCCAAAGACTATTATGACCTTTCCAAAATTCCAGAGAACACAACACTACCAACACTTTGTAGACAACAACAGCAATTCAACACAAGATCAAATGTGTGAAAAAACTAAACACCTCCAACAAGGGGTTGGCAACAGGCAGGAGCATCACTATAAGTGGTAACAAGCCAAAATGGTTCAGGACAGACACTCACTGTATTTGTGTGTGTGTGTGTGTTTCAGTCTGTTGAGTCCTACCTGTCCGAGGTCCAGGGTGACGTTCACTTCGTTGTACTCGGTGCTGCGGGAGAGAGGCGGGCTCTGCCACCATCGCTCCGTCCCATCGATGGCGTTGGTGATGGGATGGGCACGATCGCTGTCCCCATGGCTGCAGATGTCACAGTATTGGCCCTGAGAAAATGCGGAACACAGATACTTCTGTTACCTTATTGTGTTTAGTATATAGATATTTGAGACCTTGAGGAAGTAGTTCTGGGGTCCACAGTGCATTTGTTCTGTCAAAGTATTTAAAGTAACATAAAAATGACTTGTTCGTATAAGTTTCTGATCCGGTCTACTACTACACATTTTGCCTTCTTTTTGGAGTGGAATTGAGGAGCTAATCAGGACAACACCTGCTGTTGTCTATCTCCTCTATCATTATATGCAATTCTCACATAATAACATTTAACACAAGTACATAGATCTAGTGTGGAGAGTGAATTCCTGAGTCTTCCTTGGAGAAACTTGGACAGGATGTTATTGATTAACCCCCCTCCCAATGGCTATTGAGGAATCTGACCCCTATAAGCCTTTAGGTTAGAGCCCAGAGAGTAGACTCGATCGTAACTTAAAGGCTAAACTGTTGCACAATCTTCTTCAATCGCCGTAAACACCTGTGAAAGGAGGACATTTCTTTCCAAACTGTCCCTGAAGCTACCTGTCTCAGGTTTCGTTGCATTTCCAGAGAAAGAGTGACTCCACACAGGTTTAGGTAACAATGAGCGTTTTATATTACTGCTTGTAGGTGTAAGTTGTGCCAAACATTCAATCCCTGCGCCTCAGTCTCCCTATTTAGAGCCAAATTCCTACTGTTAACAGTCTGCTTTAGTGAAGTGTGTGAAGAAAAGAGCAGGGGTTAGGCTGCCTGCACCAAATACAATGCACTTTGACTGCTATAGGCCTTTTTATCTATTAATTGTACATATTACAATAAAATGCATGATTCAAAATAAACATTTGCTATGATGTTTAAAGTTGTCATATATTAATCAAGATTAAATGGTGGTATATCACGGATCACAAGCTTGGACAGGTCTGTCAGGTGTTGCAGTAGCCCCTTCCAACATGTCTCAAATCACCAATCTGTTGATTCTCACTCTGTAGTAAAATGACTGGCAGTAAATGGTGTATGCCAGTGTCCCACTTGAACCAGCCTCTTCACCTCTTTGGTTCCTAAAGCTTCTTCATTCTTAACTAATCCTAGTTCAGTTTGTCTGAGCATTTGCCCCCAACACCGTCCAGTCGTATAAGCATTAGCACAAGCTAAGCAAGCATGGACCAGCACAAAGGGCTGGGTTAATAGATGTTATCACTGCAGGTCACTGAGGTCAGAGGTCACTGCTCACTCCACCCTGCTAGCCCCGTGTTCTTAGCTTAATTCAACTGAGATATGCGGATACATTTCCTATCACTGATATTGAACACCAACAACATGTATTTGGGGGGGGGGGTTAAGCAGATTGAGCTGCTGCATCATGAACAAAGCAAAGAAACTCACATCATAAATCAATGATTTATTGAGGTAATAATTCACCTCAGTGACACCAATGCAGTTGTGTTTTCCAACTTTCCCACTTTGCATTGTCCTTTTTCATATTTCTAACTCTCCTTGTATTTGTAATTGGTATATTATGTTGAACTGTTCTAACTGCTGTTGTGTTGTTTTCTCAAAAGTTAAAGAGAGCAGGAAACCACCCCCAATCAACAGCTGAGTCAGGTGAAAAAAAGGTAAATGCACAAATAAAAGCTGATTTTCTGCCCCAACAGTGACAGTGACATCTCTAGAGCACAAGGTAGGTGTTCCAAGTAGTGAGATGTCATGGGCTGTCTGTCCTGCATAGTTTTCCTGGGCTGTCAAGCTCTCTTTCACAGCTTGTTTCCCTTTTTCCTAGTTTTTCCTTTTTTCATGGTACCTGTTCATTCTTCTCAGGTCACTTCCCCTTGAAAGCAAGGGGGTCAACAAAAAAAGGCCACCTGGAAATGAACACACAGAGCAGCAATCTTTTCTCTCTGTAAGTTACACACACTGTCATTTAACCATTTTTCATCTCTCGTCTCGTCTCTTTCTTTCCCTCCACTTCGTCTCCCTCAGAGGGAGGAATCCATGTCCCCGGGGAGAGACAGAGTGTTACTCAGCCAACACCTGCCACTTTGTGGAATTTATCATTTCTCTCTTGACATAACGTTAAGCTCTTCAACATTCTGTACTTCCTCCAACTCCTTCTCTCTTTCAGCCTTATTTGTCTGGTCCCTCTCCTGCTTCCATCATGCATGATGTCAGTGTTTCATGCTATGAAACAAAAATGAAAGCTGCGTGCCCCGGGGGGGCAGATTTGGGGATGAAAACATGCTTCTTGTTACAGTCTGACTTCCCAGTGCTACAAGCTGAGGCTGGTCACACCAAGGACACATGAACCTCTGTAACAACCCCAGAAGAAATAGCTACAGTGTTCTGATATAATCCAGGGAAAGTTTCTGAATATTTAAGACCAATGAACAGCTGTTTCAGTGTTATGGGCAGTACATATATCTGATTTAGTTACATTTTGGGAAGTGGTTTTAATCTTTTTCTGTAGGTTGATACAGGCCACAGGAGTGAGTATTTCAGCTGTGACAGGAGATGTGTGTGTAGTGACATCTTCACAGTTCAAACACTTACACATTCTACTGCTACCTGTGGCCACTATTGTGAAAAAAACTTAAAATTAAAAAAACAGTGTACAATGATGCTAGCAGGCCACATTAGCATACTAACACACTCACAATGACAATGCTAAGTGATGTTTAGCATCTTAGATGAGTGTCCTAGAAGAGCACAGGTGAGGCTGATGCTCAGTACTGTCATAAATTCCAGTTAGCAAACGTCATCCTCTGGGGACCATGATTTCATGGCAATTCATAAAAAAAGGCTAGTTTAAATATTATACATACATGCCTACAAACACTGATGATTCAACAGATAGCAGCTGATGAAAAACGCTGTTTAGCCTGTAAATGAGAAAATATGCTGTGTTTACATATTTTACAGTATTTTTACACTATTTTATGCCTTTACAGATAGTGAAGTGGGAGTTGAACCAGCAAACAGCTGGGGGTTCAGTGTGGCCATATGGGACACCCCTTTCCACCCCCTCACCTAGACACACACACACACACACACACACACATTCCAGTCGTCAGTCCTCCTCCTCCTGCTGCTGCTTTTAATTAATAAAAACACTCACGTCTTGGTGTCAAATCAAAACAGGATTAACCGCAACAACAGAGAAGTGTGTGTGTTTGTGTGTGTGTGTGTGTGTGTGTGTGTTTTCTGCCTTTGTGTGTATTGTTCCGGTGGTGCAGTAACCCAACAAGTGGGCCAAGTCCCAATAGCGCAGCAAAAGTGGGGTAAAGCTCTTAGCCTCAAACACATAATGAAGCATTCTTTGAGCTAATGACCAGATTTCTTCGCCACCACTTGAACCAAACTGGCTGACTGAAAACACTGATGAGGGAATATTTGCCTTAATCCTCATGAGGAAACAAAGTGCTTGGGATCCCATCAGCATTTGTAAAAGATTAATCTTATAGCAGAGGGACAGGGGAACTGCAATAACTTAGCAAACTACAGAAACCTCTCTCTTCATTGAGAGGAATCAGTGTGTTTCTAT
>OMNW01009615.1:3608-28464 GCA_900303245.1 Selene dorsalis
AAGCCTGATGAAGCCACAGCTGAAAGTTTCTTTTTCAGAGTTCTGCAGACATGGTTAATCAATCACAAAGCATCATTTATCAGTAGGGCTTAACGGGACAATCCTTGATGAACTCCTCTGACATAATACGTATCATAATAAATATTTTAAAGACTTTCATCCTGTTAATCCTCTCTTTTGAAATAATATAACCTCTGTCACAGGTCTCTGTTTTTACAGGACATTTTACATTTATCGTTATGAATGACAATCTCTCTGTTACTATTTTAATTAATAATGAACTTATCAGTGAACTGCTTCATTAATCAAATCAATCACACAGAGGGAAGCAAATACAGATTTTCACAAATCTTTAGGAATGAAAGAACTTAACTAATGTCATGAGACCTGAGGGGAAAAAGAGAATAGACAAAGACTTGCGTTCCAGTATTCCTATCAGACCACTGCTCACTTCTATCTGTTACCCCTTATTTAATCCTCTGGGAAACATATTTTACTGTGGACCTCATACACTTGTTTTTTGCTATTTGCATTTCAGATTTCTTTAAACTTCACGTTAACTTCATTAAAATTTAAGGAATCACTTTTTTTGTGTTTCAGTGTTCGGAGTTACACTAAGTTTTATATGCAGATAACCCATAACCATCAGATTGCCTATTAATTGTGTTTTTCAGTTCTTCTGAGTTAAAAGCAAGTGACATTTTATTTGAATCTTCTCCAGAGAACTGGGTGTGAAGTCTGCTTAAGTTATACCATACTTTAAACAGTTGCACCAACAATGAATCTCAATTGCATATAGCACTGGCTCTCTCTCAGCTGTCACCAGATGTCTTCAAGAAATAATATATGCACCACTGTAGACCATGAAAAATCAATTAAAAAAGTCTATCTGTTGCAAAGACATTGATTGTTAAGACTTACTCTAATGCTATTGTATGAGACTGTTAAAACTGTTTAGCAATAACTCTGTTACCCAGAGGAGTAGATAAAAATGTATTCTTTCATTTTTGCTCTATAGGGAGGCAGATAACTTGCAAAATAAACAGTCAAAGGCGGGATATGATGAAATGAATCGTTTCTATATTCACAGGGGCAACAGATATGTCACAAGTTGCAGTTTGAAAGATTATATTTGAAAGTGACTGAAACAAGTTGTCTTCATATGTCATCATTATAGGAGTGGCTGGCTTTACCTGATCTATCTTCATCTCTACCTGCTGTTTAAAGGTGTTCCCTCACTGCAGCACTGTGATGTGTCTATATTTGAAGTCAGTGGGTATCCTTTGAAAAGTATGGCACATTGGTACCTTTAATACATTGTCTTCTTTTGTTGATTTTGAAACAGTTTTGCTGTAAGTATGTTTGTACAGCAGGTAGACAAACTGCCATAGCACAGCGCAGAGCCCTGAGCCTTTTCTATAAAGACAAATCATTGACCAAATCATAAATGGTGTTCCAGGCCCTTTTTTCATGGCCTTTACTGTAGGTTATAACCTGAAATAAGACAATGAGATGGACAGGATGTCTGTTGGCAAGTACAATGTTGTTGTTGCGTCACTTCAACTACAACAGAGTTATTGAAAACCTGACCCCAGTAACCCTCAAGTTTTATTTGAACCCACAGGATAACAGTCTGATTAAGAGAGATCATGGTTTAGCTCAACAGGACTTGGCCTTTGTCATGGAATTATAATGACTTAGAAATATATTTAATAATTCACATGCAAATTGACCCAGCTGGCCAAAGTTCAGACCAGGCAAGCAAATAGAGATTTTGACAAGATCATTAAGAGAAGATTATGACTGAAGGAAAAGAACAGAAAAAGATTTTTTTTTCTCCTCCCACCACACTTCAGCACCGTGGCTGGTCAAAAATCTCTCTGGGCCTTTTGAGTGATATGTTAATTGATCTTTAACTGACTATTAATACAGGGAAAGATATTCATGAACTGTGCAAGGAATATTTATGAGGTAATGAAAATGTAAAGTGACTATTACCCATTTCCTATGACTGGTTTGGAAGACTCCAGACTATACAGCCTCACTATTTGCTGCAATACATCTAGAAAACAAAATCAAGAAGTTGGAAAAAAATACTTCATTAGATTAACAGTAACATTAGATTATGACTTTATGTGTTTTTTGTCCAAGTCAAACACAGAGATCAGCGGAGAAGCAACGTCTCTAAAGTGAGTACAAGATATCAAACTAATCTAAACATGATGATTTTTAGAGACAAAAAAATGAAACTCTAATGGATGCAGCTGACATCTCTGTGATGAAAGGGCAAACTGAATAAGAAGCTGCAGAAGATGCAGATAGTCGACACTGTGACTTTGTGTAACTTCTTCTGTCTCACATGAATCTGCCGTCACTTTTTAAAATAATGAGAAAGGATAACTGAGCACATTTAGAACAGCAGTGGTGATGAGAGGGAAGGAAAAAAAGTGTTCAAAGGAAGCTGATAAAACAACTGTACTTTGCACTGTCAAAATAGTCCTGTTGCTTTGTTTTGATTTCTCCCTGTTTTATTTTGCTGTATTTAAGATTTTCACCATTTTTGTTGCTTTGATGTTGGCTGCTTCAACACGTCTCAGATCTGCTGTGGATATTCATGATCATTAGAGGGTGAATCCCTGACCTGGTGGTGATTTCCCCAACTCTAGCAAAGTTGACACGCTCCCCAGAGGATGAACTCTACTTTTTTTTTTAACTTTTGACTTTTCTCTTCAGTTAAAGGGGAGCTATGCAAGTCTGTTGCCTTTTCACTGTTTTGGTCACCTTTTTTCTTTATCGTACACTTTCAGAGTGCATATTTTCACTGTTGGAAAAACTGACTGCTAACTGCAGATTGCCATAAAATCTCTGTACATTCCTGCCCCAAAGAGGATTTGACATTTGTTTTTAATGCTCATGTAGCCTTTCCAGCAACAGCACCTTCCAGACAAGTACTGCAGGTCCACTTCTTGAATTATAATTGCTCTTAAATTATCTGTTTTGTCAACACTGACACTTTGTGTCATTGTGTGAACTCGTAAGCCACTGTTACTGCATCTAGTGCAGCTTTATACTACGAGTCCAGTTTTTTAATGAACTGAGCACTCCAACATCATGGTAACATCACTTTTTGAAGGCTCTTTAACATATATTTGGTGTTTGGCTTGCCTTCTGGCTCCCAAAATGTGAGATTTGACAAAATAATCTATAATTTGCAGGCTCCCTAGATTGAAATCCATGTGGTTTTTCAAGTTGTTCCTTGGGTTGTCTGACAATGATGTCATTACGGGTAAATTCCACCAGATGCGCGTGTGTTGCGTCTCTGCCACAGCATGGCAGTGGAGCCAATACATTTGAATTCAAGCCAATGTGTGTGCTTCCACTGGCTGTGGATGCGCTGCGTCCTGGCTCCGGCTCAGTTCCGGCACTCCGGAGCCCTCCGCAGCACATACGCAGAGCACGGCGCTTTGATTCAGCACAGAGTGGATCGTGCGGGACACAAAATAAAACATCCGGTTAATTTTCAAAATAAGATACACCATGTTCCCGGATCGTATTTTACAGCGATACACCTTGAAAACATCATAATGGGCGGGGACAGGGTCAACAGGTCAGAGGTTTTCAGACACTGTTTCACCCTGGTTACACCATGGATGAGGAGATGCTGATTGTGGAGGTCCAAAAATGGGTGGGGCGGGGCTAGCATTTGCATTGCATTTAAAGGGACAGGGCACTGAAACCTGCCGTTGTGAACAGGGCTGTTTTGAGCGGATGAAAAGAGTGCTGTGATGTTTGACTCATGGGGTATTGTGACCGAAGCATGTCATAGACATGTCTTTGAGACACCTGGGAACTATTTTAATTTGTGGAAAAAGGGCATAATATGTCTCCTTTATGGATGGAGGATGTGTAATCAGTGTCATATTTCTTTGTCTATAAATACACACAAACATACCCAGGGCCAAATGACGGCGTATGAGAAAATGTCTTTATTTCTGTCTTTTCTGAATATGCGTGTGTGCTAAGTCACACCCTAGTGGAACAAACCAGTGAACATAGAATAATCTCTTTAATGATCTAGTTTGAAGCAGCCACAAGGGTCTTGGACAGCTTTTATTTTTCATGACATGGAAAATGAGGGATGACACATGCATACGTAACTGCTCAGTTCAGTTCTATTTTATTAGGTTAACATTCTCACACACATGCGCAGGTTATTTCTGTCAACAATGTTATTCTTATAGCTCCCATCAGGAGGGTCTTTCCTCAGCGTACAATATCTGCGTAGGTGAAAACATCATCAAGTTATTCACTCTACGTCAATGCCAGAAAATAAATTGGGGTCAGTCTAAAGCAAAAGAAATTACATCTGAGCAGGTTTGATGGTGTTCAGATAATTACGTTTATGGAGATACATTTTTCATTAGAATTCAGTGCCCAGATGCTTACAGTAATGCCTGCAGCATTAAACCCACTTTAGACACACGTTTACACTCTAAATTTATGATACAAGAGCTGGCAGTACATGCAATTATGCATGTATTTTATGGTAGTGAAATTATTTGTCATTGTAATAAGTGGGAGCATTTAGAAGAAACAGAGCTACAGTCTTTTATTATATAAGATTTGATTCATTGTGAAAGGTCAAACATTACTTTTATACCACTATTTTTACTTTTACCTTCTTGTTTAGGAATTCATCTTTTAATGAACATAGTCTTCCAAATCATAAACAAAACATTTGGTCTCTATTCATAGTTTTTAATTGCCCCAAATATTCAACAATATCAACATCTCCAACTTCATCTTATAATTAACACTACAGACCGCAGAAGAACATAGATATCTCTGGCAGTGTTCACTTTTCCATTATGATGAAAACCTTTTGTTTTCTCCTCCTTTTTCGAACAGAATGGCTGAGGTCACAACCAAGTAACCTACCAAAAATGTTAGTTTTCTGAACGGCCACTCAAGGCTGGCTCCAAAGTGAGTCAGTCCCCATACACTCCCATGTTAAAGGGGACATCATATCGCATAGTCGAATAAACACATTTACGGCCTGTTAAAGAAACCGATTTTGGTCTCAATCACTAATTTCCTCTTCACGGCAACTGTATTAGAGGTGCATTTTTACATGGCATACTCATTTGAATTTCATTAAGGCTCAAAAGTTCTGCATAATTGAATGTGTGCCACTTTGAGTAACTGGCAGGTGAATGTATGCCTGTCACAAGCCTGCATGTATCACAGTCTCCACATGTGCCACTTCTATTGGACCGTTTTTGTATTACCCAGGAGTCAAGGACAGGCAACATGCCCGCAACAGCCAACTTTGAGCTTGAAAACCACTCTTCAGAAACCTTTAGGTCATGTCACAAAGGCTACATCCGTCTTAATGTACAGTATATGGTTGCAACCAAGGGTAATCATTTGAAGGAAGAGATTTTCACCATTGAAGATGCTTGAAGTTGTAGATTTCTTTATTACCTCCTTATTACCACCCATGTTCCAGTCTTTACCTTCCTTTATTTTTCCCCTTGTAAACTTTCACTTTCACTCCCTTGTCCTTTTGTCGTCTTCCCTCTGTTCCAACCTCTTCTCCTATGCCTCTCTTCTTGCTTTCTGGATTAGCATAGACAGCCGGAGGTGCGTGTATTCTTATATATTGATCTATCCATTTTTAATGGCCCTGACGCTTCCCGGAGCAGGAACCATCTTATTCAGGTTCCGCTGGGCCACTGATGCTGTCAGGGCTTGTTGCCACTCTGTGCTACTTAGAGCGAGAGCAGACAACCTTGGAAGTGCATTAAGTGTGTTCCCAGGGGGCATGGACATGTCCGTCAGTCCTAGTCCCACATGAAATATCCACAGAGAACTCCTGATGGTCTTAACTGGACAAATCTTCCAGGAGAAATCCACCCAGAAATAAAAAGAACATGTGTGCGTATCTCCACAACTTCATTAATTGTCACAGAAACAAAGATATTATTAAACCATTTGTAGACATTTGAGTTTCTTTTTGATTTGGGGTGGATTTTACTTTTACAAGATATACAGTATTTTCACTCAGATAAGGAAGACTAATCAAACATTAACAGCATGTCCTCTCTAAGTGAAGGAACCCATTAAGAAGGGAACTATGCAATGCACCCTAGACCCTGAGATCACAGGGTGTCACTGGGGCATGAGAAGAGAAATGGGCTGAATACCAGACATATTGTATGATTCATCCATCATTCACTTGACATTTTCTTATCAGTTCCAATACCATCTGTACAGTCTGGTCTGTCATCCTCTGAGCTTCTTTATTTTGTTTCTGCTGTTCTTTCTTCACATCAGATAATTTCCTCAGTGTGATAAAAGCACTGTCACTAATGAAGGCCTCCGACGCTTAACGACCAATCAAAACACAGTCTGCTGAAATGGCAAGTAGCTAATTGCACACGATTTTGGAGTGAGGACACGGGGAAGGGACTGGCTCAGTCGTGACTGAGTTGAGGACACAGATGAGCAACAAAATATTAGGAGCAGAAAACCATGCTATAATACAGTAAATGTCTGTGCTTTTTGTGTTATTAATATGCAACTTTATACTGATTATTGGAATATATCTAAAAATATGTATATTTTTTTTTACAATCCTTCACTTTTCAGAGTTCTGAAAATCATCTGCTGCATGCATTCATTTATTCATTATTCCATTTATCCTTATAGGGTCACAATACCAGCTTCTATTTGGCAAATAAACCATGCAATTTGATATACATGACATACATGTTTAGATATGCAAATAAATAGTGTTGGCACCATATTACACATACTGTAGCATTGAATATGCATAACTTGATATAATGTGCAATTGTGCCATGGTGCACATACAGTAACCACACTCACACATTCATACACACAGAGTCATGCACAGTCAAGACTGTCCATCCATACATGCATGTGTACATGCGGTATGTCACATACATGCCACGTATCTTAAGGAGACATAATTCTCAGCCCGTTGCAGGAGCAGCCCTTTGGGTTTTCTCCCTCTCTGACAGTGTGTCAGACGGGCCTGTTCCCCAGTTCCTGGCTCGCACTGAGTGAGAAACAAGCCTAATGAGATCACTGGCATCCAATTCGGCGAGGGTCAGCGCTCATTTCGAGCAATTCATTTTTAATTGGCCTCAAATCTAATCCATTTCATAATGTCATCTCCTGTGCTCATCTCACCCCGAGGCTGCTGAGTGACACAGAGTGATTCCCTTGATGTTGTCTCCACTGTGTTATTACATAGCCCGAAGTGACGTGAAGTGAGGATGATGCTGTGATTGTTGCTTGGTTGGTGGTTGTATGTATGTTGCTGCCCTCCAATACCGACGATATAATGCCTACTGAACTTGGAAGAATATGCAGTGGAGTTTGGTATTGTGATATCTTAAAATCTGGTCATATTCCGGGCTCCAGACTATCTTTTTTTTACTAGGAGCACAGTGGCCAATAACTAATTTTAGGAGCACAAGCAGAAAATTTATGGGCACACCCCATAAATCGACTTCACATTTCCTCTCCATTCATGATCTTTTCACATATTGGTCTGCCACATGTAATGACAGATTCCAGATACTTTGATTTACCCCTTCCATGTTTCAGTGTTTAAAAAAAAGGCAAATTCACTGGTTGCACATGCGCAAGTAGATGAAAAATTTACTTGCACTGTCTCAAATTTTAAGGGAAAATGCCCCCATTTAGGGGCAGTTTCATATTCAAGTCGTAGATGTAGACATTGAACATTCTTAGTAGAAAAAGTAAGTGAATGCTTGGGCAGACATACTCTTAGCAGCAATAACCTCAAACAAGCTCTTCCAGTAGCTTCTGATCAGACCTGCACCATGTTCAGGAGGAATTCTGGACCATCCTTGAACAGAGCTGCTTCAGCTCAATCATACTGACAGGATGCCTGTGCTGTGTGTGGCTCTCTGGGGTCATTCCACAGTATCTCTATGGGATTAAGGTCTGAGCTCTGACTGGGCCACTCCAACAGGTGGATTTGCTTTGTTTGATGTCATTCTGTATTAGATTTACTCTGATGTTTAGGGTCATTGTCTTGGTGCATCACGTAGCTTATACTGAGCTTCAGCTGGCAGACAGCCTGACATTTTCCAGTAAGCATACCTGTATTGGAAATTCATTTTCCTCTGGATGATGGTGAGATGTCCTGATCCTGAGGCAAAAGAGGAAAAAACCATGATGTTCCCTCCACCTTATGGATGATGTTAGTATGCAGTTCCCTCTTTATAGCATACAGTGCTGCATGTTCTTCCCAAACATTTGGAGGGCAGCATGCACCATGATTTGTGGATGCTCTACTCATGAACAGGGATGTGAACCAACTGCAATGGTTCCTTTAAGCCTGTAGCTGTTACACTCTGGCTAGTATATGAGCATCTGTGTTGTGAGTCATCTTAGCTCGGTGCCAGGAAAGAGTGAAGCCACAGAACTAAATCATCTCCATGTGATCAATAAGATGACTTTGTAATTAACAGTTCCATTGTCTAAGATTGCTCTTATCATGGTTGACTTTTTTGACTTGAGCAAATGCTTCCTCTGAATAACAAACTCAGAACATTTAAGTGTATTTTATGAGTCAAAGCAGCTCTAACTCAAACCTATTAACACTGTGAATATTTAAGGGCAAATTTATATACAATTTTCTCTTGCTTTTTCTTGCTACTTTATATTCTGTCACATTTTCAATATATTTGTTTCGTTATCCATTTAAATATCAGCTGTGAGAATCAGTGCAGGAAAAGTGAAAATGATGCTCCTATCTCTCTAACTACTCTCATTGCAACATTGAGCACAGGTATCAACTGTCAGCTGCTCAAGGAGAGAAAATGAGTAGGAGCCTGTGCTGGGCAGCCCTCTGGTGTCCATGTTCAAGATGCCATCTACTCCAAAGAGCCAATATTAAAATTGCATGTTATATTCAGTATTTATCCATAATTTTTAAAGAGTTTGATGTAGTCTGACTGCATTTGGAGCACTCTCTTCTTTCCTTTTTATCTCTTCTCCTTTTATTTTCTTTAGCTTTCTGAGCGTCTCTTTCCTCCATTTAACTTGTGTGACCAGCTGTGCCTCTTGCTTTGCCTCCATCAAAATGTCACTTCTAATTTGCTGTTTGTGCTGACTCCATCCCTGCTAGCAATCAGTGAAGAAGACATCCATTACTTCTAGTCGTGACAGGTCCCCACAGACTCCCGCTGGACCTTAATGACACCTGACAGAACACAGGTTTACTACTTAGCAAACTGACCCCCCAGAGACAGCCAATGGGGCCCATTTGGCTAACACACCCTTCCATGGTTTACAAGGACCAGACAGGGGAAGGTTACACAAGAAACCTTGTCTTGTAATGTCTTGAGGGGTTCTCATACTGGCCCAGCAGGGTGTTGTAGACAAAGGAAGAAAGTTTGCTGGACTGAAATCTTCTGTTTTTCTCCAGTCTTATTAGTGGAGTAGGATCCCTGACATGAAGCAAAAGAAAATGTCTTAAAACGTCAAATTAGGAGGCCCCCAGCTGAGTGATACAAAAATGTTTGTCATTAAGCCAACTTTGGTCTGAGAACGCTCAGACGTCTACTTGGAAAATATGTCCTCTTGTCATACCTCCAGCAGCGGGATTACTGTTTATAGAAATTCTGTTTAAGGCCAACGTGTATGCCAGGCTGCAGGCTTCTCAGTGAGACTGCTTTGGTTGCTGGTTTCTCTATTCATCAGACTTACAGTTACCTGAAGTCTTACTTGCTTCTTTGTAGGGGCTTTAAAGACAGTGCTGTTCATGAAGGAGTATCAAAAGCCAAAGTCTACCTTCACTGTTGTCTCACTCCCTCACTCCTCACCGGAGATGTTTACGATGCAATGGATCAATCAGATTAAGTAGAAAGCAATGAAAAATTATGTCAAAAGGGATCACAGCATCATTTAAAATGATGAGGTTTTTTTTCTTCTCTTGCTACTTATTATTGAGCTGTGTTCATTATTGTATGTGCTCATTAGGCGTGCAAGGCAAACTCTCTTTGGGACTCATAAACATTTCAACTAACTTCGACTGAGAAGTAATAACTCTTATATTGCTGCCTGTCCATAGACAATTGAGAGTGTACAGAAACACCTACCACCTCATTTGGCAGGCACAGCCTCCTCACGGAGGGTGACAATCTTGGACCTGAAGCAATCGGTTTAAATTACCCCACATATAATAAACTAACAGGGTGATAAGTGTCCTTACTCTTTCCTTGGGTGTAAAGTTTTAGCTCTGTGATTTACTATTTACAGTTCATCTTATGTTAATTTCCTTTTAAAAGTGTCTCCTTAATTAAGTGAACAGTGCTGAAAGACAACTTTATGTAGACGTCTCCTTCATCATTAAAGCAAATGCATGATTTGAATTATAGGCTGTCAGTGCTGAGTCACTGAAGATTTAGTTATGACACTATTATTACATCCCTGCTGTGAATCAGCATCTCTTTACCTCAATTAACTCAGACTACTGTCAGAGTACTATACAGTTACTCTATGGAGTCATGATGTGTTCAGCTGAAGTCATAGAAATCCCCCATTTAAAAGAAAACGTTGACAATATTGGAAGTTTTTTTGTGCTTTAAAGAGATAAAACAAGATATACATCTTTATTAGACAGAGTTATCAGAGGGCAGATTGTGTTGTTTTGTGTGCTCATTGCTTCCCTGTCACAAATATCTGTGCTAAGCTATGCTACGCCTGCTTTCTTCAGCTATGCATTTACCACACAGACTAGAGAATAGTGTCATTTGTATCATCTAACTCTTATTTTTATTAAGTTCATTTGATATGTATCTCAACTATATTTAACTATACCTTATCCATACATGATCCTTTTCCACACTCACTCACCCACTCTTCCAAAGGTCATAGTAGAAACTGTAATTGTAACTGCTGTAATTGTACAGCAGGAAGCCTCTTGTGACAGAGAAAGAAACGTTTTATATGCCACAAGGCTTTGAAAAGGAACTGCTTGTAATATTTCTGGCGATTTGAAATCTATTATCTATGCAAAACCTTTAACAACCTCTTTACTCCTTAAGACTGGCTGCATTAAGTCTGTCTTACCTCAGGTCCATCAGTTCTTTTAGAAACATACGCTTTGATTTAAGTCAGCATGTATCAATGAGCCCTTTTGCATCCCTGGATTTGTATATATACATGTGCAGGGATATAAGAGGGAGTTACCACTGTCCTTGATGAGAACTCAAGGATTTGCCAGAATGGTGAGGAATGGAAAGGGAGGGGTGGGAGGAGGACAGCAATGGCAGTAAAAACATGGCTGAGCACCTGCGCACAAAAGACGGCTGCCAGCTCATAAAGCAAGCTCGCTACTGCCTCATAAATCCCTCTCTCTCGGCTGTGAGGCTTTATGTTGACAGGTCTCCCTATATACAAAGATGTGATTTGACTTAAATATACAAATTGTCTCTGTCGAATTTGATTTGTTTTAGATTAAGACTGTACATATATTACTTTCTTGAAACACATGTAGATTCTGTAAGCTCTGCCAAGGTCACAATGACATCACTGCATGCTCACAGGAATAACAGCGCTCGAGCATAAAGAGACCCCTTTCATCATCAGTGTTGGGCAGTAACACGTTATTTAGTAACACGTTACTGTAATTAGATTACTCTTATAGTAACACAGTAATGTAACACGTTATAATTTCTAAAATAGTAGATTATAGTTACAAGCCCAGGTAACTATTTGTTACCACTGCGAGTCTCTCCACTCCTCTCACCCACA
Organism: Selene dorsalis; assembly: GCA_900303245.1. Lineage (NCBI taxonomy): Eukaryota > Metazoa > Chordata > Actinopteri > Carangiformes > Carangidae > Selene > Selene dorsalis. The sequence continues at coordinate 15,429 of OMNW01009615.1, forward strand.
CTTCAACACCCATCCTGGGCTACGCAGTGTCGGCCTGCTCTGCTGTCCTGCTATAGAGGTTCTTTGTTTGTTTTTTTGAGGGAATGCAGTAACTAATAATCTAACTAGTAACATAATTTAATACTTTTAAAATGAAGTAATCACAACAGTAACGTGATTACTTTCAAAAGGAGTAATTTAATTACTATTCCAGAGTAATATGCCCAACACTGGTCATATGATTTGTTAAATCTCTCATTCATCATTCACCATAGCAAAAGCAAGTCACTACACTAAATTAATGACAGAGCTGCTCAAAATGGTCAAATCTCTCATGAGTTGCACATAACAGTTCCTACGTCCTGCTCATCCAACCCAACCAGGCTACTGGCATGTAAAATTCAAAAACTAAAGTGCCCTCAAATGGTTGTTGGCAATGAAAATTAATGGCAGCTTGAGACAATAAAGTGGCATTACACTGTAAAAACTCCATTTTGGATTCACATTACCCTCAGGATCCAGTTTTTTCTTTAATTTTATGGTTGGGTCTGTGTCCCGGTCAGAGTCTCAGCAGCTATTATGAAATTGATCTGGCTGTTATAGGAAGTAAAAATCGAAAATCATCACGTTTCATTCTCCTTGGTGGCTTATTACAGGACAAGCTGACTGACTTTTTACAAGGGAGAAGAACAGACCATTGGTAAGAGTAGGTGGTTGTATATGCACTCACATGTATTTCAAATGACTTATTTAATTGTATACGTACCAATTTGTTAAAGCTGTTACAGACCATGTCTATGTGAGAATCCAAATGCTGCACAGAAAGGGAACATTTTGGACATGTAGTGTAGTTACAACATATAAGCCTAATATTACTTAGTCCGTATGTAGTATTTTGATGTGCTGCAAAAAACAAATGTAAAAACATTTTTTTAAATGACCTGCAATGACACACTGATATTAAAAGAGCAAACTGTGAACTCACCTTGAAAGCGTATCTGAGCTTTTAGTATTACTTTGCATCACTAATGGATTATGCCATGTGCTAATGGCCTCACATGCTGACAAGGTCTTCACAATCCCATAGCTAATCACATGAAAAAAGGGTTAGTGTTAAAGGAGCTATTTGTAAGTTTTGGTACCAGTACATTGTGAGTTATCACCAACAATCAAACATCAGCAGTAAAAGTTTTTTTCTTTCTATCAACTTTTTCCTAAATCTGAAGTTGCCATGAAAACCACTCGGCCAAGCTTATCACTTTCCAATACCGAGTGACTGTCACTGTGAAGAAGTAGCTGCTCAGGGGGCATATTGTATATTGTAAATATGAAGATGCAGCTCTCGGCAAGGCTGTAAAGTAAATAGCTATTAATCTCAAATTCACTATATAGTTATAGCAAAAAATGTACAGAAAGCACCTTAGGTGTTTCACTGATTTAAAATATATATCTTCCTTTACACCAAAGCACACAGATACCTTTTGCATGTTCATATTTTATAGCCAAGAACTCCATTTGCTAAATGAGATGACCCAAATTGTGTCAAAAATGATCTACAGTTGCAAAATAAGCAATTATTCAGTGATATTGGACTAAATGAAAGATCACTGTGTGACTTTCCTGGGAGAGCAGGAAGTACCAGCCAGCAGTGTTCAAGGTTAATTGCTGATCAACATGGATGATACACTGATACAATAAAACTTTGCTCTTTTGCACCACTGAGCTGAAATGCCCTCATCTCACCATGTGAAGTGGAACTTCTCAAACCTCACAAATGAAGCAGCAGCTAATTTTGTTTTGTGAAATTAAAGTATGTGGCTCGGAATGGGAAATGCAGTCGTAATCACTAGTTCAGGACTGGAAGGAACATGCATTCAAGCACTGGCGATTATAAATCACAAAGCAGGCCATTCCAAGTTTCTATTTAATCTTTAAAAAGTAGAGGGGTAAAGCATTTCTGGCCTCTTTATTTGGTGTAGGATACTTTATCTCCTTTCAGCTATCAGATGTTACACTGACTGTCTGTATGAACTGAAGTTACATTTGACTCAGCAGAAGAAAGAACGAGAATAAATGTTGTCCACACCAAATCACACAACTGTAACCTCAAACAGCACAAACCACATCTGTTCTAGACTGGCACTGTACTGCCTTTGGAGTGATAAATGTACTTCTTTTACAGTTGCCTGTAAAACCACTGTTTGCAGATTTCTTGATCATCAGGTGGTCCAGGCAGCTGTGAGTGGATGAGCTGAACAGACGCCAGGACAATAACATTCACACATTAATAGTTCCTGGGGGGAAGATGGCTTGTGACAGCAGAGCAGAGGAGGGGAGAGTACAGATGTAGAATACAGAACAGAAGAGCACCTATACAGACCAAGAGAGAAAGTAATCTCTACAAAGGAACATTGTTTTCATAAGTCAGGTGATGTGTTGGTTTTGAGATCGATAACATTGTGTGTGTGCAGAAACATCCTTTGTGAAGTAGGCCACTGAGATTTTTTTTTTTTTTTTTTTTTTAACAGCGTTTCACCATCTCTTTCAGTCGTTCTCTCCTGCTGCTGGACTCAGTCTCACTCGTGCGTGCACATGAACAGGCGTTGTGCTGGAATGCTAATAACCACTAAATGTGCTAAATCGCGCTAATTGTACAGTGTTCAAATCACCCTGCAATGGCGACCAGCCCCCCCCCACCCCCCAACATGGTCTCCTAAAATCCTGTGGGAAACACTGAACAAGCACTATCATGGTAGGCTGGTACAGTCAAAATCTCTACTGTTGGCCAAATTCATATAGTTTCTACCGTATACTCTTTATACTGCCCACCCCTACTACATGAGCCCACTAATCTGTTTCCACTCTTGCAGGTATACTGTTACTGTTCCATCATTTATAACAGAAACCATCAGGTGTTGCTGGTGAAAAAATAGCGCTATACAATGCACAAAAGGCAAAAGTCATAAAACAGAATGTGGAGTGAGGACAGGTGATGTCCCACAACCCAAAAAAAAGAGTCTAGAGAAATCCTGGGGTGAGCAGGTGGTTAACAGATCAGCCATGGAGGTCTTTCTGAGTTGAAATTGAAAGATTGCAGAGGGGTGGAAGAAACACAGGAGTGAAAGTGTCACCTAGAGAAGCCTCTGGTGTTGTTCGACCTTTGCTACTTTTGACAAAACAGAGTTGATGTTTGTGTGAGTTGAGGAGATGCCAGCTGTGGCTCAGGGTTTTTTTTTTTTTTTGGATCTCAGCCTGTGGAGATGCAATAGTGGTGTACAGGGATGATGATGATGTTTAGTGAACATCATTATTTTTTATCATATTTGAGATTATAAATTGAGCCTTCTTAAAAAGATCATTCTAAGGCTCAGGCTAGAGGGATGAAAAATCATATTCATCATGATATTTTTGTTTTTTTCTTTTAGCCTTTTCTCCATATCTTGTTTTATTAAAAACAACCACCCCTTGAATTGGAGAGAGGCCAGGTGCAGACTTCGAACATAGTGCAAGATGAACACTGGCGAAAGCGTCTTCTGTTTTCTCCGTTTCTTCTTCGTTGGTAACACAACTGCTTCAGCTAGCATTTTCAAAACCGAATGAAAACCCACTACAGGTTGTGGCACCTACGTCATCGAATGAAAACTGTCTCATGAGGTCAGACTCGGGGTCCAGCACGTACCGACACAACTCGTAGCTGGCCAACCGATATGTATTTAACAGCTCAAGGTAAACAAGCACACGTGGGCCTCTACTGAGCAAGCCAATCAGAGGAAAGCAGGGAGGGGCAGCAGCCAAAATGAAGCGTTTCACAAAGTGGCTGCATAGCAGTTGAAATCAGGATTTTTCTTGACATCCGTATGCGACAACTAAGGAGTTTTTGGAGCTGAAAATCATGCAGAACTGCTCTGTAGGTGTTCAAAACTAACATAATGGTAAGCAAAAAGCAGTCAAATATGCATAATATGTGCCCTTTAAGGGAGGGGAAATGGGACTGGGCCTAAGTCTTCTTTCTTTCTGACTTAATGATTAATCAAAACATTGATTGATTGATTGATTAACAGTATTGAAAATGTTAAACCACAGAACCATGTTTGTTCATTTGCTTGGAATTTGCCCCTCTCGCTGTTCAGGAGAGTCGAAAGAGACTCCTCTCACCTGGCTCTTCAGTGCTTCAGGGAGCACACACAGAGCTTATTACATTCAGTCTAGAGAAAAGCTCAGTCAAATAGCCACTCTGAGTAAAATGTAGAGAAAATGTATGAGCCATCACTCATGTAATGTAGACTGAATGATTACACAAGAGTTCTTCTGATCAGTCAGCACTGCAGCAACTGACCTGACCAGTTTAATACAAGCAGTGCAATGTAATGGAGAATGCAAAGAACTTTTTTTTACCCGATTCATTGTTAACATGTGTGCTTAAGTGCAGCCACTGTAGTTTTTAAATACATAATTTTGTCTTGCTTATCTTGAAATCTCAGCTGTGGAGATGTTGTTGCAGGATAACACCTGCAAGTGTGGCAGCTTTGCATTAAAATCGTATCTGCATGTATGTAGTGCTACTACTATTGCTGCTGCTACTGTCACAAAAACAAAAAGTCTTCATCAAAAAATATGAAAGTAAAAATTCCCATACAGGACAGAAAGGCCAAGGTAAAAGAAGTTTAGATATGAGACATGAAACAGGGGGATCATGAAATCAAAAACTGTGATAACAAGACCGTGTGTCAGGTTAGAATTTCTTCACAGACCCTTTTTAAATTTCAATAACCTTTCCACATTATGTGAGAAATTCAACTAAGTGGAGTGAGCTGAAGTACATAAACAGAAACACCTCACCTATGTTGGAACAATATCTTGTGAGAAACATCACAGACTGAGGTTCAGAATGTCAAGGCAGCACTTTTCAGTTTTCAGTGACCCTGTTGTCAATTGACACTCAACCAGAAGAGAACTGAGCCCATTTGTTGGAAGCAGACAAGATAAACCCTTTGTGTAATCTCCAATTAAAGTAAATCTGTGAGTGAGTGTGGCATTTATCCTTGAATTTAATTCTACATAGATACATCCTCTGAGTTGTTTAAGCTTTTTCAAAGATGCTAAAACAGGAGGTGGTATTTTTGGGGATTGAGTGGCACCAGTGAACTTTATTTTCACCTAAATAACTTCAGCAAACACAGCAGCACATTCATCCAGCAGCTTGGTTTACTCTTGGTATGCCTCTTGAAAACCCTCAGACGTTCTGCTGTACAGACTAAGAGACCAAGCTGGAGAGTGAGTTGCATCATTTATTTTTCCAGTCATGTGCAGTGCCGTGGAGTTTCTGTTTTTTTTAAGTAAATCTGTGTATAGTTTACAATACTATAAGCATGTACTGTAGTGCATAAATGAAACATACTGTACATGGTGGTCATCCTTGTGTGAAGTCAGACAATTTAATGTTTGTTCTTTTGAAGTTATAAAAACTGACTTTCAAGTAAGGGAGCAGTAGTTTACATGTATGGGGCAGCTGAAATACTTGAGCAACAGTCTTTTTTTCTCAATAGTTATATCCCAGCTTTCTTAAAATGTAGCCTTTTGAGCTACCTTGACCCCCTCAGATATACTTAGAATAGTTCTGACTTTTCTGCTCCTGGCTTCTTGCAACATGCAGTGTGCTACTGGCTATAAGACTGTGTGGTTTCTGATGTCATATTTATCCAACCATGAAAATCAAATACATCTCTCCTGGTCTCCTCCTGTCCCACAGCCCGAATCTGGCCAACACTTCATATTTGAAAATCAAACCTCCTCATTCTCTTATCATTCTGAGTAGGTATGCTTATGCAGAGACACTTTAGAAGACAGTGGGATCCAGAAGGGCTTTTATTTGATCTTTCCAGAATTGGCCAATGATAATAATTATATACAAAGTAATCAAAAGGCTCTTTCTATTGTATTTTTTTCTTGCTGAGTTAACAGTGAGTGCATAAAGTGTCTAAGTGAAAAAGCTAAACAAAGCAACAGGAACTATCACAGAGGGCAACTGAATTATTTAAAGTAAACAGAAGTGTCAGTACTTCAGATCAGAGTTGGATGGTGTGAGAACCCTGCACCTGTACTACATCATTTGGATGGGACATTTAGAGAGCTGTAGGTTAACATTCATCTATCAGCTGATGGTCAGGTCCATGCAAACCACAAGCAAGTCTTTTACACCGAGTAAGGAAAGTCATGTAAGGAGTTATGTAATTCATTAATTTGGCTGTTAACTAATGAAACAGTAGTTACATTGTTTATGTTTAATTAGTAGTTTAATTTGATGTCTAAAATCACAGTGCCAAGAGCTGCGTAGCAACCATCCCCTTGGTTACCCCAACCTCCTCCTGAGGTAGACCTTTCCCTTTGCTTAGCACAAAACATACATATGAGTCATAATCACCTGCTACTCAAACAACCATGGTTTTTTTTGTTTTCTTTTTTTTAATACAGGGCAGCCATGCTGGTTCAAAACACTGACAGAATATATTATCGTTGTTGTTGTTGTTGTTGTTGTTGTTGTTGTTGTTGTTGTTATTACTACAGGATTCAAAGGGAACTCAACATGTGTAGTTGTATCTTGTCAGCCACATGTGTCAGTTTGGCAACCTTTATCTATAGCACTATAATAAAAGAAATTATAGTTGCTTAAAGTTGTGTTTATGCTAATGTGTTCCTCAGCTCGTATTCTTTCTTAATTTATACCATGAAGGTAACCCCACAACTGGAAGGACATTTACTTCCATACATATTATATCTGTACTCCAAACACTGTGTCTCATTTAAAAAGCCGAAGTCTCTACTAAAAGGCATCAGGTCAGCCATCCTGCGGATATTCTATTAAACTAGCTGAAATTTTGTCACCTTAAAGTCTCTTCTCTGCCATCTGAGTTGTGTTAAGATGACTATCCTTGCGTGTCAGTGATGAATAAAACATTTGTTTGTAGATCCCAAACAGCAGCAGTGTGAATGTTAATCAGTACAACAATGTCACAGTTTGTGGAAAAATTCATTATCATTTCTCAGCCCTTATAGTGCAGCACATGCACTGTAGATAGCGTTGGTACTGTTTAAATCCTGTCATATATAATAATGTTCACACATATGTTTAAGGTGATCATTGTCATTACAGTCAAAGTACATGAAAGTCAAGTCTGCCCCTTAAATAATGTAGTTAATAGTGAAAATGTTAATTGGGTACATACATGTTGCAGTGCAGTTTTGCCTAGTCTACTTAACTGTAGAAAAAATATTGCTCTATCATCCATCGAAAAAAAGAGATGGGTGATAACATTTCGCTCCCAACCCAAAATCCCCATCTACACACACACCCTTCCTTCCTCCTTCCCCTCCAGAGTGTCTCTCTCTTCCTCCCTCCCCTCCTCTCTCCCCAGTCGGGATTATTTACCACCACATCCAGCAGCTACAGCGACTCTGCCCCGGGAATGCCTGCAGCCATGCAGCAATCAAAGCGAAGCGTCATCCTCTACCACCTGCACCCATGGGAGCACAAGAACGAAGAGGGAAAGAGAGTAGAGGGGAAAAGGAGGGGGAGAAGCCGGTTAGGGGAGGAATTGAGACAGGGAGACTGAGGAGGGAAAAGGGAGACAAAAATCTGAAACCTCTGGGAATGGGAGAGTGTGCAGGAAAGAGTGGAGGGATAAGCAAAAGAGAGAGACTGGCAGCAAATACTTCTTTCCCACATGGGCTCTTTGGGACTCATAGAGACAGAAGCAAGAAAGGAAACAAGTAGAGAGGACAGGTGGAGACAGATGGAGACAGAGAGAAACGTAAAAGAAGAGGATTAGAGGTAGGAGATGGATTGCAGGATGTAGAAAGGGTAAAACAGAAGATGAAATAAAGATGAGATCAACTACATACCTGGTAAAAAAAATTAAAGAGAGAAAAAAGGGGAGGAGACAACAAGAGAAAAAAGAGTGAGCTAGAAAGACCAAAAGCAAGAAAGGAAGGAAGAAAGACCACTCACAGGAAAGGTGAGGTTGAAAAAAAATGGAGGGAGTGGGTTGAGTCATTAAAATGAAAATGGTTGAGGTGGAGATCTGGTGGCTTGAAAGAAAGGAGATTAAAAGGGGCACAGTTGAAATAAAGTTGATGTGAAGGTAAAGAAAGAGTGTCAGGAGGGTCAGACACAGGATATGGAGCTGCAGACCAACACAGAGAGGGGGCGCATTCAGTGAACACAATCAACTTGATGCCAACAAGAAAAAGTAAGAGGCTGAAGTCGTTCACTCCAGAAGAAATATCTTGCATCCATCAGCCTGTATACATGTCTTATTAATTAAACATTTAATTAAACTAGCAAAAACATGATTGACCCAACAAAGTTCAACATATCTTACTGACCTTCCCTCTTCTACACCATGCATTGACATATTATTTGTATCTGGATACATCACCTTTGATCTGTTCCTTTGCATTTACACTTGGTATTAATTTGTTCTCCTGTCATCTTCTATCTGCTGACATCAAATTTCAAATTAATCTGCACATTTCTTTGGCTGGCAGATTTGTCAGCAACATATCGGATCCCAGGTCCAGGAGGGTAACATGTAAAATGGACGTCATTTGTTTTTTGTGAGGGAAGACTTGGAATGTACTTATAGCCCTTGCAGAGCTTGTTAAAGCTACCCTTCAAATTGAAACCTGTCAAAATTAAGTATATATAGAACCAAACTACAGTCACAAAAGTTTTTGTATGTGTTTTTTTTTTTGGTATATTTTTTGGGCTTCTTGGCCTTTAATTGGTAGAGTAGTTTAGAGAGACAGGAAATGAGGAGACAGAGACGGGGGGATGACATGTAGGAATGCAGGGGAATGACCGGGGCCGGCTGTAGCCTCTGCATATAGGGCGCCTGCTCAACCCACTGAGCTATACGGTGCCCCATGTATGTTTTTTTTTAATGAATGGTGTGCCACGACCGCCAAGGGGGTTGGGGTTGATGGCAGCCATACATTGCAAAACACTGCTGCATCCACAGCCCCATCTGTGGCTAGGATCAAATTAAGGTGTAATTCTAGTTCTACATATTCGTGAACATCTTGTGTCTTGAGCCTAAAGTGAAGTTTAACTTTTTTCTCTATTAAAACACACGACAAACTTTCCCAAACCATAACTAAGCAATCCAAAGGTAAGCACAAAGAGTGTAGTAATGGTTTATTCACTGCCAGTGTATTCTGATATTTTGGTGAATACAAATATGCTGCCTGTGAACATTTTACTGACATGTTCAGTGTTTGCCACTGCAAAATGTGTAAAATAACAATGTATGCTAATAGAAAACAGAAATAAAAGGGAAGGCTCAATTTATATGGACGAGATGGACTCACATAAACATAAGCACATAGTGATTCAAATCTCTATTATAGTCACAATTATTGTGCTAGTAGAATTTATATACACATAATACAGTTATTTCTGCCTAAAATGATTTGTGAAAGGTTCTCCAAAACAAAAACTTTTTTTTATTATTATTTTATTTCGTAGGTCTGTGTGGATATCAGTAATTTAAAACAACCCTTTGAAGCAGGGTTCCACATCAAGTGAAGCCACAGTGTACCGCCTCAAGCACAAGCTTTTCCCCTAATAGCTTCCGATGCAGAAAGCTTAGTCGATCCCCAATTATACCATGATAAAGTTTGTCTCTCTTAATTGTCCATTAACGTAATTATCACACACAGTAATTGCCTTTCAAAATAACGGCCACCAAAATTGCCCAGTAGCTGAATTTTGATAAGCACATCGCCAAAATTAGACCCATGATGTTTTACCTGAGTGATAAAAAAGCACTAGAGAGCGATTAAACAACAGGAAAAACAGTTTTTGAGATCATTAAATGCCTAAGCTGCACAGTATCCTCTTTGAAACCACACGAACAACCCCAGAATGGTTGGATCTGTAAACAAAAATTTGAGCAAATAATAAAGAAATGAGAGGGCCATATAACCAGGGTGACCAAATAGGAAGATGGAGAAAGTAGGAGGAGGGATATGAGGGGAAGTCAGCATGAAAATGAGAACAGAGACAGACCAACACAGATGCAGAAAGTGATAGAAACAACAGTGGAGAGCAAGAGATAGAGAGCATGGGCAAAAGAGAGGACGGTAAAGGAGGGAGTGTCGGGGAGCCTGTTGGGCCTCCTGCAAAGTGACAGCCCGATAAACACCTGAGACTCAGACGATGATGATGGGCGTCAAGAAGCGAAATGCAGCCTGGCTCCTGCTCGCTTCCTCTCGTCTGGTGATAATGGTAATAAACAGCAGCATAAATGAGCTTGCCACCTGTCTGTGTGTGTGGGTGTGTGGGTGTGTGTGTGTGGGTGCTTATGTTTGCAGCATAAATGAGCTACCCTCTTCGGTTTGACAGGGCTTTATGGATGGTGTGTGCGTCCCTGAGATAAAAGGCAGATCCATTTGTGCCTCATATTAGAGGAGTGCATGGGTGGCCATCATTTCTGCTACTATCACCCTCCCATCCTTCCTCTTCTCCCACACTGCTGTGCCCCCCCTTTTTTATTCTTGCTTCCTAAAGCCATTCTCCTTACATTTCTGAGGACGGACTTCTCTTCCTTACTCGCTTATCACTGTAGTGTGGTATTTATTATCACCTGTGATAAGTGTCTCTTCATTTGGCCTTGATGTTCATCCTTATGTTTTTTTTAGATGTGTTATTTAACCTATTTTACAAATGGCACTGGATATAAGCACCGAATGTTATATTGGTGTTAATATATGATAATATGTACTCTAGCTCAATATAAGTGATGGCAAAATATTTCTTCTTCAGTGGTGTCATGCGGTCAAGACAATTAATAAATTGGAATTTGATGTCTGTCATGTTTCTTGTCTGAGGATAAAAGGGTTAGAAGGGCTTAACAGTATTTGAGTTTGACTAAGTCTCATGGAGTGTTGACAGAGACAGAGAGCGGAGCGAGTGGATGTATCAACGGTTAGCCATGTGTGTGTGTTTGGCTAACAAGACTGCGTGGCTTTAGCAATTTGTGTTTGCTTTCCATGAAAGCTATTTCTGTGTGCAGTGTGGTAATTGTCATTGTGCTTTGTGCACATAATGATCTCACAGCATGAGACGGAATATGTGACAATACTATGGACTGGTCTTGGTCTTCTCTTAAAGTTAGGCAATGACTTTAGTTAAGGGTTTAATTGTGGGTAAATGCTAATTTGAAGTTTTTCTTATTAAAACATGGATTAGACTTTGATCTTACTCCCTATGGGCCAAGTTATATTTCGATTGCATGGGCCCATTATTCGCCAGCAACTCAGTTTAGCCATCATCACTGTGAATCTGGGCCTGTATTGGTAAGATTTGGGGATTAGCCTGCAAGGAAGGAGCTATCTGACCTGGTGTATTAATGCCCCCTGAAATTCTTTAATTTCTGACAGGCTCCTGACAGCAATTGCTTTAACAAAGTCCAGTTTACCATTATATTCAATCGATGCAGCTCTGAACATGGTGACCACTGAATTTTTGAAGTTCTATATAGACTTTAGATGATATATCATTCAGTGAATGCTGCAAATGAAAAGTATGACCCAGTACCATCCTGTCACTTGGGTGTAAGTTGAAGAGCTGCAGATTTTTTTTCACACTGACAGGATCAGGTTCACATGCTTCAGGCCCCTGGACATCATAGCTCTTGGACACCTGTCTGGTTCTGTGAACCAAACATCTAATCTCAAGTGTGATACAGTGAATGGTCTAAGTGTGGTTGTGCATGGGGATATGGAAATTTAGAAAATGAGTTGAGAAAATCTAGTGCCAACAGAAAGGGCCTTGGCACCAAGATACAGCAAAGATATTGACAGTGTCACCATATCACAGTGATAGATGTATGATCAGTTTCTTTGCTGGTACTCCTATACCTCTGGGAAACCAAATGAAGGGCAGGTGATCCGCTCACTGTGGAAAAAGATCTGATACAGTCCTAGTAACCTGAACCATACCTTAGAAGATCTAACAGTAATTGTTAAGATGAGACAACGATTAACTTGTATTACTTATTTAGAGTCATCTCAGAAAAAGTGTGTGTGTATGTGTGTGTAGGTAGACAACACATATGATGTCTTGCTGGCTCAACATCTCTGAATCAGCAAGAGAAAATCAATGAAATCAAACTTCTGGCATAGGACACACGAGTTTGTGTGTGTGTGTGTGTGTGTGTGTGTGTGTGTGTGTGTGCACTCGTGTACCTATCCAAGAGTGGACCTCGGCGTCGTTACACATTCACCAACAGGGGACCACCGAGCCAACAGGGGACATTTTTTAGGTCCCCTCTTGGACATGCCTTAAATCATCTTAAAATCATGTGAAAAACCATCTGGTGAATTTTTTTAACTTTTGCCAAGAGGGGACCTAAAAGTGTGTGAGTGTAAAAGTCGATGTTCAGCAGTGCCCCTGCTGGCCGGAGCAGGGATTTTAACGACCCATTCACACACGTCGTTTCTTACACTCCTCCATAGTGTGAATGGCTTTCAGTCCCAGGCAGCCCTTCAGACTGTAGAGAGCATGTCAAATAGACTGCTTAGTTAACAAACCAGTATCTTGAAACACAATTTGTTAATTTTTGTAACAAAATATAAAGGCTCAGTTTTAATAGATGTCTTGAGTTTTAAACTCAACACTATATTAGGTTCATTAGAATTTGAAAAAATTTGAAAAAATTGAACTCCCAGAATAAAATTAGAAATAAAACAGTCAGCATTAAGATCATTTCTTTTGAATTTTGATTAAACAATACAAACAAGTTTATCATGTTATTGCTGCTTGTCTAGTTTTTTAAGCACAGGATTTCAATTTTACAATAACTTGTGTTCTCAGTCTGTATTCATAGGAATTATTTGTTAATTGACATTACAGAAAAGGTCCACACTTGGTTTATATGGAATGACAGGGGTCCACTGTTGGCTGGTACATATGACACAAGTTCCCACTTAGATAGCATGGAGCGACATACACACTCCAGCATGTATGAACAAGATTGAAATAAGAAAAATTGATCAT
>OMNW01009616.1:0-10291 GCA_900303245.1 Selene dorsalis
CGGTTACTGTTTGGTTGATTCCAAACAAACATCAAACATAACACATTCCTCAAATCGTTCCTAAACTATTCTGTTCATTGAAAGTAGTTCCTTAACTAACCACAGCATAGGAGCTTCTTCATTGGCCAGATTACAGATAGAAGATTATTCACAACGAATTTTGTGACCTCCTACATTTACTGTAGCAACACAAGTGAAACAACTTCTTCTTTTTTCTTTTTTAATCTGGAAATTCACTGTGCTTGTGTCAGATGACATGTATGAAACAGCCCACATTCATACATTTGGTGATCAGTTGGTCAGACAAGTATATGTATATGTTCATGTATAATGGATCTGCTGCAATGAAACGACAAGGGTGTGTGATCACCATCTCACCTAGTGACAAATTTCAATTTTCATATGTTCACAATGACGGTGTTAACTTACTGATGTTCAGCGAGTGTACTGTTTCATATATTTAGATTTAGCATGCTGTCAATAATAGAAAGTCAGCCGATGGTTATGATTTCAATCACTGATTAAACTAAAATTATGCCAGGACGGTTCTAGAAGTCACTGAAATTATTAAAATTTATTGATCAGTATTTCTAAAAAAAAAAAAAAAGAAGGATCCCCAGAGAGTCAGTGGGACGTATCCACTGTTGACCATGAATATCTGTACAAATGTTCATGTCTTTTCCCTTCCCACCAGAGCTTACAGTGATGTCCCAGTTGGTTTCTATTTGTAGGACCATCATTAGTACAATTTCAAGTAACCAGTGTTTTGCCTGAGCCTTTTTTCTTCTGGGAATATATATTAAGCATTTTCAGTGATTGAATGCAACAGTAACTTAACATCCTGCCTTCCCCAGAGCTTTACCTTGACATTTCCTCCCCTGGAAATACCTGCTGTGAATTCAAAGGGTTCATCTGAGCACTGTGAGATACTTGACACTTAACAGATATGACAGGTCAGACCTCCATTATACTCAGACAAAAGAAAGATGTGGGTTACCATGTTTATTTCTTATTTTACTCTAGTTATTCTCCTTTTACTTCCTGTGTTCATCTTTGAAACTCATATTGTGCCAGGAAGTCTTTTGGGAACCACAAGAATTCAGTTGACCTAAATGTTCCACTGTTTCTTTTATCATTTGGGAAATTGGTGCACGCTGTCTAATATACGGAGCTGGTCCCTTTCCTCCATTTCGCTTTCTTTAGTGTTTGTCATAAGTTTGCCTTGTTTCAAGGAAATTGGTGCAGTGCAGGTTGTTCTCCACAGTTTGATTTTACCAAGTTGAAAGTTGGTTTGAAGGTTATAGTGTAAAAAGATCTAAAGTAAATGGATGAAATTCTTCACTAGAAGGTATTTACTAACAAGTATTTAAAAAAAATCAGGATATGATCTGACTTAAAAAAGAATCATTCAGTGACTTGATGTTGCTGTGTTTCCATCCAACTGTTATGTGCATTTTATTTGTTCCAAAAAGAGAAGGACAGGACATGTTCTCGCAAAGAGGTCACACAGACCTGTAAACTGTAAGTACAGACTGGACAAAGAGCCACTGTGACATCACACACAGGTTTCTGAAGAATGCTTTTAAGCTCAGAGTGAGCTGCTCTGACATCACCATCTACATCTGACTCTGCCTCACAGTCTGTGCTAATCCAAAAATGGGCAACAGAGGAGGTGCGTGTCTAAATGAGATTTGATTGATAAAAATTCAGACTCAGCCATGGAGCCCGCCCCATTTGGTTATTTGAGGAGCTGCAGTGTGGTGTTGTTGTTGTTGTTGTTGTTGTTGTTGTTTTCATTTTCCAGACCCATAGTTTGACAGTTTTGAACTCAGTCTTCATGTTAATCTCAATGACACGTGACAGAATTACCGTAGGTCACAACACAGCAATATTCTGAGTGTCTCCAGGACAACATATTGCCATGATGACATTTTATTTTTCTTCTATTGCATATTCAAATGTCTCAATAAGAATATGCAGGTATCTGATTTGGACTGGAAATACCATATCACTGAACACTGCATCTCTGACCATGAGGCTCTTCCACACGACTGCTGATGACAGTCTGGTTTTTCACGTCCTTGGCATGAAAAGTCAAATTTAAAATAACCAAAGTTGCCAAAGTGCTGTACAGATAAAAAATAATTAAAATGTGAACACAATTTTACATACATAAATGTAAAGACCTTAAACTCCTCTAGGGTTTGGGTAGATCTTATATAAAAGGGCCGGCTATTCCAGAGCCTAGGGGCGGCCACACTTGAGGCTCGGTCGCCTTTAGTCCTTAGCCTGGTTTGAGGGACCACAAGCAGCAGCTGAATTAGTCGAATGAGCTATAGCTTAAAGCACTTGAGCTTTTTTATGGTCACTACTGAGGCGCTGGATTTATAAACTCTATAATGACACATGCACTCACACACTACATTCCCCACATGCCCCACGTACTTTAATGTCATATCCAGATTACATATGGCTGAGCCTGTCCTGCTGCTTCTTCTGATATACTGGCAAAGAGCAAGTTGGTCAAATGGCATGAGAGTCCCTCATAACATGGCACAAGACGCTAATACCAGCGAAGCAGAGGATCTGGCGGGCCGGACGCCATCTGGGAACTGACAAACCGCTCAGCCTCTGAAGGTGGAACCTATCCATTTAGATGCTGTGGGCTTCAGGACCACTAGCACTGCAAACACTGCAAAAACTCAGAGCTGATTGTCCTGTCCAGTCAAATCAGTACCACCCTGAATCTGATGTGGGAACAATACCTTCTGACAAATCAAGCTTTTTTTCTTTTTTATCCACCATTTTACAAGCAGCAATGATGTTATAAAGCTCAGTTTCTAAACATTCACACTGCTGTAAGATCAGAAAGAACCTCAATTAAAAATGTGTTAAAAGATGTGATTTCCAATGTCAAACATACAAACGTACTGTATAGATCTGTACTTGCTCAGTCTGTACTTCCTCTCACGACACAATCACTTCTGCTGAGCACAGGAACTGTTAAAAAAAAAAACTGCACAATGCAATCTAGTGTGAGTCCAGTGGGGCCAAAAGTCAAGGGAATAAATAAATATAAAAAACAAATGACCCACCATCCAACCTTGCATGGTTTGGTTTCCCTGACTGAAAATTGCTATATTTTTATTCAATCACTCAGAAAACAGCTCCTGAGAGAAACCTGAGAGGAGAAAAAAAAATACATAGAGGAACCACAAATATATATTCTTCTGGATTAGCACATCAAATATAACAGAGGTACATGACATGTCCGTGTAAAATCTGTCCATGCAGTTTTAAGTTGTTGTTGTTGTTGTTGTTAAGAAGAATAAAGTTCTGTCAGTCCACATGACTTCAACTTATTTCCCCTTGTTCCATTTATTTTCTGTGTCTTTGACAGGGACTGTGCGAGTCTGGTCACTTTTCCTAACCCTCCTCCGGACCTCCAAATTTTGTGTAGTCTTAACTGTCAGAAATAAAAGATTATGGGTTATGGGGTGGGTTTGTGACACTAGGTGGAAGGCAGAGCCTCCATTCTCCCTGTAACAAGTTGCAAATCATTTATCTAACCATCATAATTACTCCAAAGCTGTTTAATTAAGGTAAAAATGTAGCATAGCTATGGGAAAAATCCTGCATGGTTCCCCTTAAAGAAAACCAGTAGAAAATGAGCATTTACAGATTCACAGGTAGCATAAAACAAAATATGTTACAAGCTGTGATAAAGTACAAAGACATGATGTTAAATATACAATAAAAAGTCAAATACATTCATCGTGATGATAAAAAAAATAAATAAAAGAGGTTATTCAGCCTGTGTCATCATTATGTATTTCGATGTACATGCATTGTGTGACTCTGTGACAGGTTAGAGTCTATTTATTATAATTGGACTGTCCAATAACAAATCCAAGTTGTCTCTATGCAGTGTTTGCAGTATTTGGCTCCCCTGGTTCACTATAAGGCAGTAAGGGGCCTGTGCCCTCTGGCGCTCCTCTGCTGAGCACAGCAGTGACATTCATATTTCATATGAGTGTTTTCACACATGTCTCTGAGTTTGTACACAAACTTTTTTTTTACGCTGAGGAGCCTGAGAGCTGCTAGTTTCTATTACTCAACTGAACACATCCTTTACAAGCTCATTAATACACGCCAGTACGCCGTCATGGACATCAACAGATGTCACCAAGCTAACAGGGTGAGGGAAAAGTCTTTATTGGGGGAGGAAATAACCATATTAACTGTTCACAGCCGCCCGTTATGTTTAATAAAACAAGCTGGATGTGAGTGAATTTCAATTTTTACATTCCTCTTCTTCCATACGCTTGAATGAGTTTTCTATCTTACATTCATTTCTACAGCCCCGCTCGAGGCCATATCAGTTTACCTCGTTTCTACTCATTTTCAAAGTGAGTCATCCAGTGTCTGCACACACACATACACACACATAAAGTGCACTTTCTCTGTGGACTACTGTGAATAGAAATAGCCTTTAGCACCTTAATGTATGTTCCTCTCACATTTGGAATTTCACAGCTTACATCTTCCCAACAGCAAACTGCCAGGCCTGTCCTTTTAACAAAACCAGGCTTTCTAAGGAACACATGTTTGCTGCCAAGTGGCTACAGCCCAGTAAATAAAACATGGATCTTACTGAAGTGCCTCCTGTCTCCTGCTGCATGCAGTCCAGTGCAGCCAAATGTGAAAGCAGCCATAATGATGCTGCAGTGCACAGCACAGGCTGCTTCAAGTGAATGAATGTTTGTGTGCATTTATTTGTTATTGACTCTCAACATGCAGTCAGGCTGCAGTTAATGATCACATGGAACATCAGAAGGAACGAGATGACTGCTGGTAGATTTACATATGTCAACATTTTTTATATGAACATTCAATAAATATATAAATGTTATGATGATGACACCATGAGTCCTTACAAATGTTCACTATCCTAATGGGACAGATCACTAATCACTAATGGACAGGTAAAGCTATGTGGGCTTGTTAATCTGGCAGATGGATGGATGGATGGATGGATAGATCTCCATAGTTGCTCCATTGTTGTGTCCACAGCTCATATACATACAGAAACATAAAAACTTCATCACATAAAATCACATGCCAGTGTCACATTCCAGAGGCTGGCATGTATGTACAATATACAGATAAATTAAGTAATTAATAAATGCATTCAGAGTGGCCACCACATTGGATCAGCTGCCACAGGTAGTATATATTAGTCTTCTCTTCCAAAACCCTCCTCCAATCTCCTCCTGATGATGTCTCAAAATAAGGTGTCATCACAATCCAATTGCTTTAAGTGCAATGGCAGTGTGTGTTGGTACTGGGATGCAGTCTTTCCTTTATGAACTGACCTGCACACAGGGTTGTATGGGGTGGAGCTCAAAACTCAGACCTTCAGGCTGAGACACGGCTGATATCACATGTCTAATCTAAGTTGCCATGTGTGCCAAGAAAACAGCTTTGTCCACAGTTTCCTGAGGTTGTGTCTAATTAGCCAAACACCTGTGTGACCGGGCGATCAGAGAGCTTTGTCAAATCAGCCTCTTTCAATTATTTAGGGCTTTTGTAAGAGCGATAGCAGGAACATCTTTGTTGGGAACAGGAAAGCTGGCTGGAGATCAAACCTTGGACCAACTAATAAGCTAAACTGGATCTACCCGTGTCAATTGGACCTTCTCTTGAAAGGACAAAGTTCTGAGGGGAGATGTTGTACAGGACGGCTCCGATTTAGACAAACTGCCTGATCTGTTGGTCAGGCAGTTTGAGTCACAGCTGAACCTGCACATATACGAACCATGGAAGAAAAGGCAATGCACAATATTTTGAGCGAGCAGTGGAAAGCCAACCTTGAATTAGATGACCACTTGAGGCTGGTTTCAGAAGTGAGTCATCCCAATAGATTCCAATGTAAAAATGCCCAACTTAACTGAGGACGTGGCCATTTTGAGTGACAGATGGTCGCCCGCTGAACGGGGCTCTGCTGGCTGCATAGCCTGAGGTGAGGAACCGAGGAGCCACCGGAAGTGTAAAAAAAGCCGCCACTTTCAAATGTTTAATGTTAGGATGTTGATCAGACGCAATCAGGAAATGCTCCGAAAGCTAGACCATCCCATTTACCAATGGTTATTGCAGCCATTGGAGGTGCCTCCGAAGCTGTTGCCTCCGGAGACTGTGTAGTCTGGGTCCTCCGAAGGATCCAGACCACGAATTGGGACACAGCTAGTGTCAGGTCAGGCAATTTGAGTTGTGTCTTATCTTTACAGTCTATGATTGTGGCTTCTAAGACACACTGGTTGCAACAGCAAAATTGACAATGTTTGCTACACCTGTAATTTTCCTGCCATGACAGATCCACATATCTGTTGTAAAAATAAAAACATGCATAAATCTGAGTCAGTTGATAGAAGGAAAAATAAGAAGAATGTCACTGTTACCAAGACTCAGGACAAACAGTTCTAAATCCACAATATGAAGAAGTGTCACTCACTAGTGAGGTAAATTTCACCAACACCTACAGGAGGTAGAATAACCTGAAGGAAAATAAATTGAATGCAACATAGTTTTATGTTTCATTTAGTATTTTGATGAGCTGTTTCAATGTGCTTTTACTACATAGCTCGCATAGGCCTAAGCATTAGTAAAAGTTTACATGCAGTCCCAAAAAAAAGAAATGCTTTGGGTAAGTAGTTCTGTCTTTCACTTACCACATGCTGTCTCCACCGTTGGAGAGCAACACATGAATTAATTCTGACCTTAATCGCGTTCTTTCTACTATTGAAGTTGGCATGGTAACCTACCCATTTCATCACTTTCAAATAGTAACTCAGTGTAGCCTCCAACCTTCCCCGAAGGCAACAATCACCACCTGGCAGGAGAGCACCTTCAGCAGCAGAGAAAACTTAAGAGAAGTAAAGAAATAAATTAAAGCAGTACATCAACAACTAGTTGTTGGTAGTAGTCAATGAAACATATCTCATTATTCAAAATGCTAGATGTTTTCTTATTATATCAAGTATTGATTTCTTGCTGACTTTTTTTTTCACACTGAAAGAAATTTGAGCAAATTCTATTTATCTGCTGATGAGATGTGGATAAAAGCCCCGAAGCCTGAAGCCCAACTTCATCACTGTAACGCTCACACTTGCTCTCCTGTCGCTGCGACACAAATGAGACACAACCTTTTGATCGCTGCATAAATGAATCATATCGTCCTTGGCCCCTATCCAATAAATTCCATCAATATCTTCGGGGAGGTTGTACAGACATCCCGCTAAGTGACAGGCAAACAAACACACACGAACTGAAGGAAGTGTTAATCTTGCCAGATCTGTGAGTCATGAGAGCACATTAAAGATGCAAAACTTGTAAAACTAAATTTCAACACAGCCGCCGAGTGGCTGCAGCTCGGATACGACTGCAAACACTCTGATCTACGAGCAAACATGGAAACTGACTCCCACAGTTTGCCTGCAGTGGTTTCACTACCAACAACACAACCTCTATCGCAAACATCCAAACGTCTACATGTTACATCCTCAGAACAAATAGTCTAAACAAGCACTTCTGGAACTGAAGAGACTGCCGACGCTACTTCAAGTCTTTTAGCTAAAGGCAGTCGCAGCTAAATGCAGCCGATCTGATAAACGCCACCAGCTGACAGGCTGCACGATGCTTGTTGTGTTGTGGAACAGTTCCTATGTCAGTCTGATGGAGTCTGTGTGTGTTTACACATTCACATTCATGGTGAATTCCAAGCTGCTGCTCAGACTGACTGTCTCTGCCTCTGCCTTCGCTCACTGCTGCTGCCACTCCTCCTCTCTACCTTTGTCATTTAAGTAAAGTTTTTTTTTTTTTTTCCTTGCTGTAGTCGTTGTTTGTCTTCTTTCTCCTGTCCTCTCTCCTTCGCCCACTTCCTCTCCCTCCCTCGCTCCTCATAGCTCTTCCTCTCTCGCTGTATCTTGTGTGTTTTCCGTCAGAGTGATACAGGCGCTCAGCGCTTCGGCCCCACTCATCACTGTGACAGCCACAGCTGCCTGACAAGAGAAAACAAATTTCACAGCAAGAGCCGGATATTAATGGACTGAGCTGCTTTTTTTTATTTCTTGTGACTTTTCTCTTTTTTTCCCACTTTTTTCCTCATCCTTTATTAAACATTTTCTGTGCGGTCTACAAAACCAAAAAGTAGTGACACTATCCAGTGCTCCTCTGCCTACGCTGGCTCCCTGTCAGAGTTTGGACTGACATTACTTCCACAGGAACCAGACCATGTTCAACCTATGCATGCTGCCCCCCCCCTGTCCTAATTATGGCTAAATTAAGCAGAATTTTTGAACTATTTATTTAATTAATTTTAGTTTTAACTTTGAGGTATTTATGTGGACAAAGTTGTAAATTTTCAACAACATACCCACCTTCCAGTGAAGAGAGAGCTTCTTCTTGTTTCATTTATTTTCCTCTTTGTTGCTCCCGATTCCAGATGCAGTGGTCAAGATCTATCAAAAGTGGTCCAAGGAAGGAACAGTGGTGAACCGGCCACAGGCTCATTGATACACGTGGGGAGAGAAGGCTGGCCCGTGTGGTCCCATCCAACAGACCAGCTGCTGTTGCTCAAACTGCTGAAGAAGTTCATGCTGGTTCTGATAGAAAGGTGTCAGAACACACAGGGCATCACAGTTTGTTGTGTATTTGGCAGCAGAAGGGACCAACCCAATATCAGGCAGGTGGTCAGAAAGTTATGACTGTGTATATTTTATACAGGGAGGACAGATGGTTTAAAAGTGGCCACCTACAGGTATGGCCCCGTTCAGACGTGGCATTAACATCTGTCACAGGTGCTCTGATCCCAAGTGGACAGCTTGAAACACAGGTATGAATACAGCTAAGAGGCACTGAGGAAGCATTTGAGATGTCTGAGTGATTGAGTCTTAATCACTCAGACATTTGGAGTTAGAGAAACACTATATGTTTAGCTTATATACTTCCTCAGCAGGAAGTGACAGGACCAGACTGCAAAATAAAATCCACATTTACATTTCCAGTCTGTCAAACCCGTCGTATCCTTTTATACTAATGTCTGACATGCAGAACCAGGAATCTCATTTGTTTCATATGTTCTACTCCTTAAAATGAAAAACATATTTCCCATATGTACCAAGCAAAGTGTAAAAGCTTCCAGCAGACCTTGCAACAAAACCAAAAAAAAGAGGAACTCGAACATAATTGTGACTGTCTTCAGCAGACAAATGACAGCACTAATCTTTGTTCAAAAAACAATCCACATTTACATTTTCCTCAGAAGCAATCACTCAAGTCTAAGCACAACTGTCACTCCCTAATGTAAATTACGTTAAAAACAGTTTGGAATGATCTCTGCTTATGTTGTATGTTATGATGTAGTGTTATGGCTGTAAGTGTTATTGTGCTGTGTGTGTGTGTCTGGTGGAGTGCACTGGACACCCAATCCTTCATTAGGCCGTGTGCATGATGTGGTTGACTCCCCGTAACTACTTTCTGTTTGGTTGGTTCTTTTGCAGGGTCAGTGTTATTATTAAGGAGGAGCTCTTCTCATGTTGTTTTTTCTATTATCCCATGTGGCAGCTCCCCCCATTAATTATTTGCGTTGATTAATAAACATATACATATTGGGCCAATCTTTGGGTTTCCTTGGTTTTACTTTCCTTGCAACCATGTTACTCCCCCTCCTCCCCTAGACCTCCAAGGGTCGTAACATGTAGAATTAGCATTCAAGCACAGTTCTGTAGTTCACTGAAAAATCATGAAATAGCTGCAAAGCTGCAACTTACAATTTCTATTATATATAGAGCATAAGATTTGCATATCTGTGCATCTGTCTCTCTCTCTGTTGACATGTTGCTACAAAGTAACAGTGCTAACCACTGCACAAAATAATTCATTCATCCTATTCCATCTACTGTATATATCTATATCTCCACCTTATTTTACTGTAAGTTATCCCCCCATGAATTACCTTTCTCTCCCCCTCCGTATGCTTTCTGGATACACGATTAATCTTACATGTCAAGTGCAGTAAAAGCTTCAAAGTACAAAAAAATTCCTTTAAAAAGAAATGTTTGAAAGTTGGTGTGAAATTTCAACAGTTGCAATCTGGCGACATTGGCCAGTAGGACCTGCACCCACCCAGAATTACATCCCAGGAAGGTCTAGGGCACAGGTGTCAAACTGATTCCACAAAGGGCCGGTGTGGCTGCAGGTTTTTGTTCCAACCAACCAAGAGCACACAGTTTGA
>OMNW01009616.1:10311-25474 GCA_900303245.1 Selene dorsalis
GACCAATCAACTGTCTGAAGACTGAGATCAGTTGATTAACTGAGTCAGGTCTGGTGTGCTGCTGCTTGGTTGGAAAGAAAACCTGCAGCCACACCGGCCCTTTGTGGAATCAGTTTGACATCCCTGGTCTAGGGGATGCAGGGAGTAACATGAATAAAAGACCCCGGAGAGAGAGAAACCAAGGAAACCAGAGGTAGTAATTAGTAGTATTTGAGAAGTCCTTGGCAGGAATGATAATAAAGATACTGAAAGGGAATCAACCAAAAACCAAAGTTAGTAGTCACCCTCGCAACAACAGGGAGTAAACAAGGCAACACACCAAACAGCACCCCAGTGGCGGCTTGGGCCGAAGACACAGTCTCGTGCTGTCAGATGGCCCACTGCCTCCATCTTTTATGTGAGGCTTAATGAGCAAAGTGGAATATGGTGTACTCTGTCAGTACGTGCAGGAGGGGCGGTACCAGGGAAGACAGTACACACAGACACACACACACACACACAAATGGCACAACACCACTATGACCATAACAATGACCCAAATGTGACCTGTAAACCTTTAGCTTTGTCTTGCCCAAACAAACAGACAACATAATCCTCATGTCTTTACAGGCAACCACAGCCTGTATACTATCCTAGTGGTTAGGTGTGGTAGAGGCAGGTCAGTAATACAGATTGCTTCATTACAGCTGGATTACATGCAGGAGAGTCCAGCAGTGAATCACCTCATTTACAGCAATGACAGCAGCTTAATAGCTTTCTTTCTTTTTTTTCTTTTTTTTTAATCAAAGCATCTAAAACAAAAGAATTAAATAGATAGAAAACAAAGGGTAATACATCTAATTTTATGCATGTCTCCATGGCACTGAACCGTTATGATTCAAAAATGAATTTGCATGTGCTTGTAGCAGGAAGACCCTCTCATGTGAGGATACTCAAAACCTCCAAACATCCTCCAGTCGTGGGCCTGTGTTTGTTGGTCAGGCAATGCACAGGAAAATCCAAAAGTGTATTATTTAAGCTTTTCGGCTCTGCGATCCAGCAACAGAATTTTTGATGCATCTGAATGATTCATTTGTTTCAGTTGTTTCTGGAAAAAAAAAAGACAGAAAAAAGAAACGCAGGAGGCTTTGAATATATAACCTATACATGTGGGCAGGAGCTCTGCAGTGGAGGTATCTGTGCTTCCAGATGTGTCGTCCATTTCTGCATGCACACACAGAACTGCTGATACTACCTTTCTCATTCAGTCGCACAAGCAAATCTCAGCTTCCTAATGTCAAAGGGCCGTTACCGAACTCAAACATGGACCATTTTTAATCCCCCTGCATTAACAAGCTGATTACTGGTGTCATTTGTGTCCCGTATAATTACCTCCCTGTCAAACACCCTGCTCTTTCCCTCACATTCCTCTTTTATTATTATGTTGTTTTTTCATCTATACCTCTCGCATGAGCTCTGCGAGGCCTCTATGAAAGATTAAGGCCAAAATAATTCCCCGGTCTACTGACTTTGCAAATTGGTCATGTCACTGAGCACTTCAGATGGAGTCAGCAGAAGGCTGTGCTGCAAGAGGCACTGTATAACCCACGTAACCTGGGTCTCCAATTATGAATCAGTGCAGAACCTTTTGGTAATCCTGGAAACAGACAAACAGCCTCAGAGGGATGTTATTACATTCACCAGATAACAGCTCCCTTCACTTCACCTTTTAGCAGATTAACTGGGAGGACTGTGGATGTCCTTGCCCTGTCACATCTTCAATTTCAGTGTATTTTTCATTGTTATTTATCGATTAAAATCAAAATATAATGTTTCATATTAAATCTATATCTGTGTTATATATGTCGTTGGTGTTTCCATCAATTTTCAAACCAGAAGAGTCAGAGATTTTAATCAGGGTAGAGGTGAGATGGCCTGTCAGTGACTTTATATCCTTCATCATCATGGCTCAGCGGTGTGGTGGTCTGCCAGAAGTGTTAAAATTGACTTTAATCCAGACACATTCTCAGAATACACGTTTTACACCTTGGTGATTTCAAGCTGACGCTGTTTCATACTGATAGAGGAGGATAATTAAGCTCCAGGTGAAAAGATGTGGTTCATAAGTTATCAGAGAAACAATCAAAACAACTGTTAGCAGCAATGTCAGAGTTTTCAACGGGCCTGAAAATCCAAACCGACCTGACCTGACCCGAATGAGCCGAAGCGCGAGTCTGACCATGATCATCATGCAAATGTTGAGCCTGAGTCCGAGCCCGACAGGCTCAGAGAGGGCTAGTTGTGTACCATATGGGAAATCAGCAAAAACAACAAAAATACTGGTCAAGATACAAGAATCAAAGAGAGGAGAGTTGAAGCGACTCTCGGGTAAAAACACTGCAGTGCTATCCGTGGTTCTGACATGGAGCGGAGAGTGTTGGAGTAAAACATGAAGAACCAAAAATTGGCCAGTTGTGATCAAGGACTATTTATTTCCACAAAAATCTGAATCTCAAAAGGTGTTCAATAAGTCACAAAAATGCTTAGTAAAATGTCAACCCCATGCACGCCACGGAATACATCCCTATGCCCACAACACACAAGAAGTTACAGGAGGTGCACCAGGGCTTTCATGTCATCTCAGTCATCTCACGCATCCTGGGCCTGGTGCTTTTTCTGTTGTGTGGATATTTAATTTATATAGCACATTAACATGCTCTTCGGGGGTGCAAAGCATCAAAAGTTCGGAAAAAATTCCTGAGCAATCGATGTCGGTCAATTTCAGCACCTTCTTCACTTTAGGTCATTCGTAGAAAAGTCATTCTTAAGGAAGCTCCTGAGAAACAGTTTGGGAACCAGGCGTAGAAAGGTGGTAAGATATACCTTTCAAGTCTTCTTAGTGTGCAAAGAAAGAACGTTATTGGGAAACCAACCCCAGAACAGTCAGACCAACCCGCTGGCTTCAAAGGTGCCCTTCTGTCTGGACTGAGAAGTGTCAGGTTGGTTTTGAACATCTCAGAGCATTGCTGAGTGATGCACCCGTCCTTGCAGCCCCAGATTTCAACAAGCCCTTGAAGTTAGCTGTTGATGCTAGTGATGTAGGTGCTGGAGCTGTCCTATAGGATGATGCTCAGGGGGTGGAGCATCCTCTGTGCTACCTCTCAAACCAATTTGATGTCCACCAAAAGTCCTACACAACCATTGAAAAGGAAGCTGGTTATTGTATAGAGAAGGAAACCTGTGTGGATAATTCAGCTCCAGGTTAAAGACTCCTATAAAAGCTGACAGTGAAGACTACAGTTGACCACAAGGTTATTACATTGTTTCTTTGGTTAATGTTTTGGATCTGCCATTTCTGAATGCGAAATGATAAATTCTGATCAAGACAGGTCAAGTTTTCTCCAATATCATCTAAATACTGTTGGAGAGAGAAGCACTTCAGGAGAATAGTCCCAGAAAATGAAGCATTGACTGGAATAGTTTGTGTTTTCTTCCGTGCCATGTGAGAGAAGATACACAAACACAACAATCATTACAGAAACACCAGGCCATGACACTCTCAGAGGAAACACTATATATGTATACAGCACACTCTGCAAGCAAGATTTATTTCCATGTTGAATGTACTGTATGTTGCTGAGAGCATCAACACGAGTCCACAGTCGAGCATCGGTTCATAGGAATCTAAGCAAAACATCTTTTTTTTCATATCGGTTCCAAACAACTTGAAAGCAGTCTGCTGTCGACTATTGTGACAATTTCGTGCTCCTTTGGATTGGAATCCATGAGTCACAGTCTATCAAATGTTTCCTGGGCTGCTGTGCGGTGTATCTGCCCTGATTACTGCAGGGGATTTGAGAAGCAGAAAAACAAAATTACAAACAAAGTTTAATGGATTTCCAGTGGTTTGGGAAAAAAAACAACAACAAAAAAAGCGAATTTGCTCTATTTCTACTCTTTTTACTTGAAAAGGCATTCTGAAAATTTTGCAGGCCACTTCACTTTTTTAATGACAGAATCATTAATTCAGCCCTGCAACATCCAGAGACTTGAGGTATGCAGGGCGGATCTCATCCACCCCTGGTGCCTAGCCACTGAATGAATGATACTGATGAATGAATCAACCTCTGAGTCCCCAGCCTCAGCTTCCTGTACGGAAGGTGTGACAGTGGAATTGAGGAGATCCTCGAAGTATTCCTTCCACCGCCCGACAACATCCCCAGTCGAGGTCAACAGCTCCCCACCTCCACTGTAAACAGTGTTAGCAGAGCTTCCCTCTTCTGAGGCGCTGGACAGTTTGCCAGAATTTCTTTGAGGCCGACCGGTAGTCCTCCTCCATGGCCTCCCCGAACTCCTCCCAGACCCAATTTTTCACTTCCACAACCACCCGAGCTGCAGCACGCTTGGCCTGCTGGTACCGGTCAGCTGCCTCAGGGTTAGGGTTACTCATCACTGCGTCATGCACGGCATGCACGAATATCCTGAACAGTTAAAAGCTGTTTTAATTCCCACTGTAGGGCTGTTAGAATTCTGTTTGTCTAAAGTAAAGTGAAGCTTCATGTTTGTACTGGTCAGAACAGCAGCGCTGCCTCTGGGCTCTGTATGTACAGATGTCACCACATATCAATCAATAAGTGTTTTAAGAATGAACAGATCAGTCTATTAACGCTTTACTCTAAAGGCAGCACCATCCTGTAATGGACAGAATAGCACCTGGTACCCAAACTGAGTCAAGTTGAGCTGGTACCACACAGTGGAAATGCAGCTATAGGCTCCTTCCCACTGTTTCTTCCCATCACTGAGAGGACAGGAAAATGCTGATGTGCTTTCTTTATTGATTTAATTCTAAATTCAGACATTTATGTTAAACAGTTACTTGTTAACTTTACCATTATGTGTTGATTGTTCAGATTAACCGTGATGCACCTTTGTAATAAAAGCAGTTATACGTCTTATGAACAACAATTTCAGGGCAGACTGAAAGCTACAGTGAATCTCTATCAGAAAGTGATGAGATGGGCCTGGGCTAGCTCGCTAACTTCAGTAGAAGAAAGAAGAAAAGACGTGATGGAGTTAACTTACAAGTAGCTCCTTTAATGGCATTTACTGTTATAATTTAGCTCTATGCTTTCTGAGAACTGTAATAGACCTGTCTGGAGGTATATAGAAATGCTGAGATGTCAAGTTGATGTGTATGTGCACGTAATGTGAAAACAGCGTCGTTCTTATCTCTGAAGAAGGTGCAGAGGTGCAGAAAAAAAACAGAAGACACTTAATGAGTTTTGAATTGTCTTCTGCAGGAGCCATTAAACACTGGGAAGTGGTTCCCTGAGTCATCTCGTTTATATGCCCTGTCCACATCCGTTACACTATGACACCTGGAATTTAGCTCAGGGACTTCCCATCTCTCTTGATCATCATGATGGGTCTAATGCCTTTTTTTTTTTTGCATGGAACTTTTTGAAGTTCCTCTTTGTTTCTTGTTTGCTTTATTTTTTTTTTCTTCTTTCATTTGTGTGTGGAATTTCATCAAAGGGGAAGTCAAGCACATACTGTAAGTATGTGTTCTCTAGTCACATCTAAAGATTGTTTAGTAGAGTTTTCAGATTCTTTTTGTTGAACAATCTACTGTATGTTCTGCAGTAATTATGAAGAGGAACGTGGGACTTTGTCCGTCTCTGATTCCCACCAGCTTCTATCATTTTTTTTTGCAAGGTCACTGTGGTAAATAGAATTTTCCTTTTAATTGTTGGGGCTGGTGAATGGCAGAAAATGTAAAAATAAAAATAATAACAGAAAACAAACATTGTGCTCTATGCTCTGTTTCTTGCCTGGGTACATCCCAAGGGTCTTCCTCTCCGTTTCCTATGAGACACAGATCAGCATAAACAGCTCTGAAGTGTAACAAAGCCTGTTAAGCATTCCACAATCTTACATTGATGTTAGTCCATGCTTCTACCACACTCCACTGACTACTAAATTGGACCATGAACTGAAAAATTGTTTCGGGTACAGCAAGAAAAAAGACGGAGGGGGGAAAGGGGGGGGACTTTATACTTTTTGTGTGGTCCGATGTTTTATTCAAGCAGTAGTCAAATTGCTGGTGAGATATGACGGCTTGTGTTGTTTACAAATCGTTGTCTATTTGTTAAGCTCCAAAAGAGCATGTCACGTTGGCTGCTCCTCTGGAAACTGACATGGCTGCTGCTGCAAATCTTTTGGAGCAGGCTCAGTGTGCAGCAGCAGTGAACAGTACAAAGGACAGACACACCTCCCACCTTAAATGTCATTAAGCAGGTGCTGAATGTGAGATGTAGGTCAGCACTGAGGTCTGCAACACATTGACAGAGTCGCATCTGTTTAATAATGTTGTTGTTGATTCGGTGCAGGATGAAGCATTTTATCTTCAAATGTTTCCATGCTATATTACTTTAGCCACCAGTATATGTACTCCTGGATATCCAACTTAACGCTTGTCAGCCAATTTGAATTATGGGTAATGCAAGCACCATAGTGTTCCGAGGAGATAATGCTTGTTTAGAACTGTGTTGTATCTTAATGCCAGCATCATCTTTATCTTGTGGAAGTCATCTCATGTGTGACAGTACATTGCAATGACTAACCACTACATTAATATTACATTGTGTTTGTGGATTTACATTCACAATTAAGATGTGTACATAGTAAAACACACTGGGGTTTGTGACTGTTTGTCCTTGCAGGACTCATTGTAGCCTGAATTCAAAGATGTTGTAAATTTGAACTAGTTGTATTCTGTTCTTTTGAATGCACAATAAATGATAAATAGAAAAAAAAAAGCATGTGTTCTTTGTCGCAGTGAAAAAATAGGACAAGGGATGGAGCTTTTGGAAGTCATTACTTATTTACTTATTAATGGAATTTAAAATGAGACATTTAAAAATAACCCAAATGTGATTAATGGTGATAATTCATCCAGTGGGCTCCAGTCACGTAATCTGTAACATTTACAGTATAGCAGCCATGGACAAGCTTATGCAATACCAATGTGACATGTGATTGTCTTGACTGTGAAGATATGTGCACAAGTATTTATGGAGAGGCTGAAACATCAGCAGACAGATGAGTGAGACAGGATCAGAGGAACGGATGGGAAGGCCACTGGTGGAGTCTGTTGATTATTCATAATTTATGGGGAGGCTTAAAAAATTAAATGAAAGGCCCTGGAGAAGGATTCTACCCAGTGATCAATGTGCCCCAGAAGAACCCAGATCCATGAAGCTTTCTACTGATGGAACACCACTTGAATTATAACACTTTCAATTTTCTATAGCAGTGAAAAGCAGCAGGCTATAGTCCTCAATGCAGCGGCCCCAGTTCGATTCCCCCAGCGGCCCTTTGCTGCATGTCGTTCTCCATCTCTGTCTTCCCGTCTCCTGTCTCTCTCTGACTGTCCTATCAATTAAAGGCATAAAAAAGACACACACAAAAAAAGTGTTGTCGGTTTTTGCTTCTTTATCTTGGATTTTAAATGATGCCCAAAACAATACAGAAGCAACTGAGGCCAGCATACAGCAGCGGGAATGAAACGTGGCTTCCAATTGAGGCTGGGGCTGTGCATAATTTATGCCTCTGACACAACAGCTGTAACTTCATTCATCATTTAAATAATTGATTTTACTTTTTAATCCTCCCATGTTACACTGTGGTCTTACAGTAGCCTCTTTCACCTAAATGTAGGTGCTTGGAACTTGATGCTATTCACTTTAAACTGTGAAAACACCTATATATCCCCATAGGTGAGAAGCACATCATTACACATTAAAACTTACAACCAAACTGCTCCCTCTACACAACATCTCAGTGTTCTATGTTTGATCTAGACTTGGAACTTGGGCTGAAACTGATAATGTTTCATGTCCATACGACGGAGCACAGAGAATAAAGCTGGACTCGAGTGCATGGTTGAGGGCAGTGACTGCCTCGCTGTGACATCACAAATTTCGTGAAGTCCTGACTTCTTGTTTTAAGGCCACATGTCTGAATCCAGGCTGTCTGCATTTTTCTGTTGATTGAGACTTGACTGTTATTTTTGATACAGTACTAATGAAGAATCTAGACTTGCTTTATGATAAAAAAATAAAAATAAAAAAAGACATCAGTTTCTACCTTTACACTGGGACCTTTAACGTTTACAGTCATTACTTACAGTTGCATGGAGTTGACTTAAACGTTATCAAAAACTATCAAACTGGCAAAACAAATTGTAAATACTATGACAAGTTCATAACAGTCAGATATCTGATTTCATAAAGCAGGATTAGCAAATTAGCGAGAGTACCAGAGGTAAAGAATGTCAGAGTTCATTATGTAGCTGTTTGGCATCAGTCTAAAGAGTGGTGCAGCTTCACTTCAAGGATCACCTGATGATGTCTTGGCTGGGGTTAGTTCACACACCTGGAGGCCCACTGACACCCAGTCATCTTATTTCTCTTCAGCTGGGGAAAAACAGCAAAGGGATACACGAAGAAATTCACAAAAGAGATTAGTTAGAATTAGTTGAAGTTCAAAACTGCTGCTTTCAAGTGAGATAGTTTAAGTTCATGGCTGCAAACAGAATAAATGAAGGTCACTTTAGATCCTGAGCCAGACTCTAAATGAACACGATAAGCACCGTGATATAACTAATAAAGTGAGAGAGCAGCTGTGTGTTTGGCTCTGTGTTGGGCTGTAGATGTAGCTGATTGGTGGAGTCAAATTAATTACCCCTGCCCTTGAACTGCCTGTGGCCCGCAGTTAGTCGAGAGACTTTTTAAAGGGGAATGAAATTTGAAATGCAGACCAAACTCAAAATCAGCAGGAGGAAAAGCAAAGTGTTTCTCAGCGTTACCATGGCACCCGGCAGTTCTAAACACGTTTTATCGGGACACACTGATAAAAGTGCCCAAGGCTATTTCTGGACTTTATTGAATTACAGTGTGCATGAAGAGTTTGGAATGCATGTGCCACGGTAGCTCTTTGCCTGAGATGAAATCTATAAAAAATACTTCTGAGCAGAGCATAAGACCTTCACTCAGCTTGTACAGAATCACACTAATCGGTTTTCTAAACATTAATGATCTCTGTCCAGACGAACGCTTTTCCACCAGAAACCTCCATCCATACTAACACTGCAAAGATGCTTGTACAATTAAAATGTAGGGCTTAAATGCACAACAGCTGCCATAAAGACAACAAGTTATTGTATTTTGTTATTCATGTTTAAAGTGGGTGGTATGTCGAATTTCCAGATGTTTCTGTTTTGGAAGCTTGAAAACTTTAAACTAGTGTGAACGGCAGGAGTAAACACGGAAACTTTAAACTAGTGTGAACGCCAGGAGGAAACACGGAAAAAAGAGATGAGTTTTTTTTTTTTTAAACTAAAAAAAAGTAGTAGTGGTGATGTAACCTCAGGAGAAGGAGATATTTTCCAAGATGAGGTTAAATCAGCCCTTGTTCATTCACAGCCTCATTAAAACACTTTCCCTCAGAGACACTTGCCCCTTCCTGTGTATAGGTTATATTGTCTAATTACTTTATCCACTCCATTTTCATCAATGGGATGAACCGACATACCTCTTTGTAGAATGCAGTACAATAACAGGGGGTAGTCGTTCATTTGTGGGAAACACTCAGATGGATTAATCCATGTATTGGTGCTCCAGAGAGTATTTGGGGCATCAGAATGGTGTAAGGGGAATTGATTAGGAATATATTACTGTGTTCGTGAGTGTGTGCATGTGTACATGTGTGTGTGTGTGTGTGCGAGCGCATGTTCATGGTAATGAAGGAACATGTCACCCAGTGCAACAGTGTGGCTTACTGAAGCAGTTTTTGGACAACAATGGGGCTCAGAAGAATAAAATACATCAGGCTTTGATACACACAGTACTTGTTATTTGTTTGGATCTTTCATGAGATTTGCTGACAGTTAGAACAGTTTAGACTGCTTCTTGGCATGTTTTCTATCCAGATATCTGGAAGTGAAAAGACTCACACAGCTTCCAGCTGTATGGAAGGCTACACAGGGCAAAATGAAGTAAAAGGGAATAAAAAGGATCAAATATATAAGTTAACATACAAATCACAGTCATATCACAGCTACCCTGCTGAGTGTAGCTGGAGACAGCAGCTCTTGATCTGCTCTGCAGCCATGACAATCTTGGTGAAGTGACACATGAACCAGTTGCTGTAGTCCAAGAGGGTGGAGTTGCAGTTGGTGGGTGGCACGAGAAACCTGGGAAAGCTGAGATGGGACAGATGAGAGCTGGTTGGTTAGCATTACCTTAACTTTCTAATTAAAACACTTTCACATAGCACCTCATAAGAGTGCTGTCAAGGAATGGTTGTGACACAAATGGTAAACAGAAGGCCTCATAGTGAGGGAAGAACAGCGACGAATAAAGATACAAATCACAACTTCCAGTCAGGACTTTCAGTATAAAACTACAGTGAAAAGAGGATGCAGGTGTTTGTGAGTCTGGCCTTGAAGTTGCTCTGGTTTTGTGACCAGGCTCATTCTCAACTCATCATCTGATCATGTGAGCTCAACTAAATTTGTCAGCAGATCCATGACTCGGATTGGTAAAATCTTTAATCCAGATCGGCATCGCCTAAAGCCTCTCTGATCCACATACATGGTTTTGACATGTGATATATTTACAGTAGCTCTAACACTCAAACCAAACCAGAAAATATTTGCAAAGAAAAATGGATACTTCTCTTGTAGGCCGTTAAAAATATGATTTAGTTGATAACTGTAATTAACTGAGATTTAATAGTGTGTTGAAATCTTTTGGTGTGAACTCCAGAACTTCTAAAACACAAAGCATCATCAGTTTTCTATACCAGAGTTTTATATTTTGGGGGGAATGACTGTATTTTGTCACTATTATGGTCTGCTTTATTGTATTTGCTGCTCATGAACACAAGGAGGAACACAAATAAAGAAAATACTTTATTTGTGGAGAAGGAAGTTCTCTTCAAGAGTCTGGCAGAACACACACCCCTCACACTCACACACACACACACACACACACACACCTCTTACCATTGTCATCCTGCCTGAATGTGTATTGATCTGAGGCAGGGTGGTTCTGCAGCACACAAATAGAAAGCAAGGGATTGATTTTGTGTCCCTTATTTGAAGAAGCAATGTACATTAGAGACAGCTGAGATGAGAGGAAGGCGTTCAGAGCACAGGCGGAACCTAATAGGAAGAGTGAGATAGTATTTGGTAAAACATAAAAGAAAGGCTGCCTGTCTCTGAAGTTGAGAAGGGTATGGTACAATGGTTTAGTTTACAATCAACAGGGTCCACAGTTCATCGTTTAAAATGAGAATAATGGTGTTTTTCATTCATGTGAATCTTGAGAAAATATATGTGTGGAAGCAAAGAAACAAGATCCTTTCAAATAAAGTTAGTTTCAAACACAATTCAGAATGACTTCCAAACTAAAACTTGCACTAAATGAGTGTTTTCACACCTGACTTCCAATAAAATGTGGGTCTCATTTGCATCTGGTGGCAGAACATGATGTGTAATTGGATGAGGAAAAAGCTGTTACAATATTATAGATTTAACAAAACACTGTTATTGGAATGCAATGGGGTGAATCAGACCACATCTCAGAGCTATCTTGTATTTTGATCAGATCTCGTCTGGGCGTGAATGCGATCGACCACATCTGCTCAGGAAATTAAACAGCCGCCTTCTTTCGCCCGTCCCTCGTACCTTAAGTAAACCTGACAAAAACGTAATGTAAGCGCAGAAATGTGATCTAATGACTGTCAGGTAACATGTGGAAAAGACTTCGGGATCCGGGCGTGTTTCAAATTGTGCTGTTGTGCTCTGCTTGTTTTATCAAAGGTGTCAGGAAATCATTTAAAGGAAGGGAGAAGCCTCCCTGTGTTATCAACAATGATATTGGGTTGCTTTCAAGGATACATACTGTGAATGACACAATTTTATTCCACTGAGAAGAGTCAGCTGAGTTCATTCCCAGGATTAATCTCAGTTTTATTGCTGTGGGATCATATTATGAGAAAAAAAATAAAAAATAAAAAATCACCATCCTGTAGAAATCAGCACAGTTGAGTATGACTGTTGTGTGGTGCAGGATCTGAACTCATCTAACTCTGCTAAGATTTGTTTCCCAGAGCTATTTAAGAAGGTAAAACCTACTTTTCTTTCCCACAGGGGAAACTTGTCTGAGGCTCCAGGCCACTGCATCACATTACACAACAACATCACAAAGCAGATGAATCAGGTGTACACACATACACATGCAAACTAATACAAAACGAGCCTGGGGCCACATGATGGAGGTGAGACAATGAAAACACTTATTACAGTCATAATACCAGATATGAAATCTGGAATAAAACAACAGTAATAAATGACAGAGGATAAACAAAAGAAAAAACACATACCAGAAACTGTAATCCAACTTGTTATTACTTTAATGTGAGAAAAGGTCAATTTTAAAATGGAGGATGGAATCTAAGACTTGTTGTGCCATCTTGAACCTTGAACTTGAGCTTGTGGGCAGGATCAAATTCAGGACCGAGCGGCAACCTCAGGGCTGAAACATGGAGTTGGAGAAAGCTTCAGTTCCTAAAATAACCACTAGAGGCTGGCTATGTAAGTGAATCAATCTCTATTAATTCCAATGTGAAAATGTACAACTTTATAGTGGAAATAATTGCAGTCTCGATCTGTGGAGCTAATTTCCTCATTCATGACAACTATATGAGGTCATTTTTTATGTAACTGACCTAAATGTATTATTAACAATATTAAAGCTTTATTAATCTATAATTAAGGGCATGGCTGCGTTAAGTAACTGGTGGGTGCTGATACATTCTTCTCACTGTTACTTAGAGTCACAGCCTGAGAAGGCTGATGGACAGAGTGACATGGATTCAGTGAACGTACTACACAGAGTGAACGCAAGCCCTCAGCCCTGAGTGAAAGTATGTTTACTGCGTGTAACATTCACTGAACGTACTGATGGATAGTACGTTCACTGAATGTGCTACACAGATGTTCGCAACGACACAACACTACACTGAGTGGAACGTTCTGTGAACACATCACTGGACATGCACTGTTCCCTCGCAATGAGGAATCTCCGCCACCACATTTGAGAGTGATTCAGTGATTCACGGACCACATGGCAGTTCCACTCTTGGTCTGCACGCTCGCTGCTGGGCTTAACTGAAGTGAGAAAAGAATGAATCAGGTCAGGAAGTGATTCAGTTTAGTTCATTCACTCTAACAATTTGTTCTTTTGAACAAAACGCTCGCGAACAAGACAACACTACTGAACAGCAATATCTTATACTCTTATCCAGTAGTTAGATCTCAGCTCTGTACAATAAACATCTCAGTGTTTTGTGTAACAGTCAGTCAATATATTCAGAATGACCAGAACAAGCATTACTCAATAACAATCTTACACCATTTTCTTTATATACTGCACAGAACACCAGGATGATTGCTGCACACAGTTGGTTAAGAGCCTTAGTCAGCAGTTAGTGATACCTCTGTACAGTGAACACAGCAGTGGTAAAGAGCTTTACACAGTGACATACCATGAGTCAATGACCATTTTGGGGGCCCACGAGGTGGCCAATCAGATTGCAGGGGGAGGCCAGTGCCCCCCATGCCACCATGGAAGCCCCGCCCCTGTGGATGAGTCAGATTGAGAAGACCATCCATAATCCTGGCAGAGGTAGTCCTGAAGATACTTGTCTGATGCACCTTTTCAATGTGGAAAGTTTACCTGTGGAGAGGCAGGAGAAAAAAAACTAATCCGAAAAAAATAAAACCTGTGACCAATTGTCAAACCTCAGATCCAGAGGGAGCAGTCTGAATATCCCTGGGGTGACACTGCAGAGGTATAGGGTAGGAGGCCTGATGTTATTCAGTCCTTCTACTGTATATCCTAAGGGAGAGCTGTGGTCTGTATTCTTGCCACAAAGTCCTCTGTGCAGTTTTTGGTGACTGTTGGACTGTTTTAAATTGCATAGTAAAGGAATGACTTTGGATCAAATGTCGTCTCTTTACTTTTCTCTATTTGAGAACAACCTTGAATATACAGCCATGCTAAGTGCCCTGTGAAGCTCCTAATATTTGCATAAGAGCAGAAGAGAGGTTGGGCTTAATTAGGATGGAAACTAATCTGTATTAACTGGCTGAAAAAAAAAAAAAAAGAACTTCCACTTCCCCAAATTACTGACAGCATGAGTGTGTTGCTCTGACACTAATGATATTGAGTTTTTCCTCCACTATCTTCTCCTGTATTCTATTCATCTCTTTAGCTTGCAGTGAGTTGCGCTGTGCTACCTGGGCATCTACAATCACTCATCTCTGTTATTAACGTCATCATCCCCTCACTTTGAACACTCACATTCTTGAACAACAGTGTGAGGTCTGTTCCGGTTGCTGAATCTTTCCTGTGTCGTGCTCAGATGATTTTATAATAAATTGCCTCCTGCAAAACACGAGACGTTCAGACTTGGCATTTATGTGCCAAGTCTCATAACCTGAGCATTTCTTCCCATTTACATCAATTCAGCAGCTAAATGACACAGGAGCGAGAAGTGAAAGTCTTCAAAGAGGAAATGATTCCTTTTATTCCGCTGTGTGCTCAGATATGAAACGCGGGGACTCGAATGGCATTTCAATGTGTATTATTTGAAGATAAGTTCTTTTTAATTAGATGTTTGATCAGCCGCTTGCTGTTTTGCCTCCTTTATTGGTGAGAACATTAATATTGCAGGCATTCTTTGCCCGCATGATACACACTTGGTAATTAAAGTGAGATAAATTCGATTAAAATGGATTGCTTTGAAGACAATACGTGAGGAGAGATGATCGATTCTCCCCTCTGCCCAAACATAAATCTGTCAGTAGTATTTCTGTCAGGAGCTGGGGTGTAACAGATTACAGCTCTGGCAACCTTGACACCAGCAGATAGAGTTCCCACTGAGGGGAGGATACATATACAAATGTGTTTGACATTTTGTCAGTTATCGATTGCGGACCGCGAGAGCAGAAAATACAGTCTTGGTGAGGTGTCTGACGTGAGAGGTGGAGGTGAGACCTGCTCCGTGTGTGTGTGTGTGTGTAGGGTAGGGGGGGGGGGGGGGGGGTGGGAAC